>OZ038314.1:37742853-37790353 GCA_964035775.1 Osedax frankpressi | reverse complement strand
TCTAGGATTTAGTACTATACACTGTACAGTGTACACTGTACACTGTACAGTGTACATTGTACACATGCGTGTCTATATATTACCGCCCACTACCACGTGGAATTCCTTGGTACTCAGGCTGTTCACCGTACTGTGATACATCGGTTATGAATAGGTAGATTTATACTTTGGCCTATAACTTGGATAATCTTAATAAAACGTATTTATAGTATAATAAATTCATAGTAACGACATATTACTTTTCAAGAATTTAAGTGTCACTGTACTATATATATTTGTAATAAATATAGCTTTTTTATACCATATGATATATTATAAAGTGTTGGTATATATTTATATTATATAATTATAGTATATTATTGAGAATGAAGTTGGAGTATATAGTTATATTATATTGTTAGAATATTTAATTAAGGTACATAGATGTGTTATATATTTATTGTATATAGTTATGAGTATGGGATACATATAATCACGATAGAAGGTGGATGTAAAATCCAATCACTTTTGCTAATAAGCTTTACCTTTATTCTATGCAAAACAATAGTATTGTGTATATAAAGCTTACCGAGGAATTTGACATGACTACTAAGTAAATAATATAACTTTAGTTATAAAAATATCTAAATGATGTTTAAATTATAAATGAGCAGCTTAGAATTACAAGAGGTTTAGTTTAGTAGGTAGGTATGCATTCGAATTACTTTACTCTACTATATTGAATATATGATCTCAATTACGAGATTGGTAATGAATATTGAGGTAACTAATAGAAACCGATACACTTTAATCATTGATGAAGTATTTTGAAATATGTCGTATGAATAAAGAAGATATGTTCTGATAAACTTGCAAATCTGCCAATAATGGAATATGAGGAAATATTGGCTAGATGCTTTATACTCCACCTAGCCAAAACATTACATTTTGCTATTTATTTTTTCAAGATTTATAATACTGATTGGGAAAATTTCAAAATATTTGTCATTAATTTAGAATAAAAATATAGGTCTTCATATGTATATATTTCTTGATATGGTATATAATTTTAGCTACAATATACTCCGAATATCTAATATAATTATACCACAGGGTATTATATATATATCTATAACAATTTTATAATTCTATATATATATAAATTGAAATGTTGAACATTTCATATACTCTCTGGTATCAAATCTATTTAATTGTATCTCATTTAATCTATTTAATTATCTTATTAATATAACAATTGTTGCCTTCCTTTTACAGTTTTCGACAACGACTATGGTTAGTAATACTGAATTATATATGAATATAATGATGATAATAATATATAATATAGAGTTAACATGAATTAGCTTTATTTCAATAAGTTGATTAATATGTTAAAGTATATATACTATTTACAGTAATAACTTGAGTCATATCAGTAGTGTTATATAAAGACTAGTTTTGTATAAATAATATTGTTTGTAAAATTTAATAAGTAAATAAGCTATCGACTTGTATAAAAGGAATACGTCAACTTGGTGTATATAATATATATCAATCACATAAACCTTTCTATCAATTTCATACTTCTATCAATTCTAATTCTCAGACCTTTACGAAATAAAAATGAAAATGAACTACGTTACGTTCGATACCAAATTGCAGACCGTGGGCAGTCCTGGGTGGTTGAATTTTCAAAAACAAATTTGCACAGATAATGTAGGATATACCTAAGAATCGTAATAAAATACGATAGTATTCACTATACACCTCTTATATGATTCATTACAATATATATGTTCCCCTCGCAATATAAATATATTAAAATTTGCTATAGTTTATTAATTAATTACTATAGTTAAACAATAATGTATTATAATAAAATACAAATTACAATATCATTGTTTATATAACAAACAATGTTATTATAATAATATATAGTATCATATTTAGGATATTGATAACGTGCAGTATGCATACCAATATATTTGACATACACCTATATGATGTATGTATAATATATACGATAATCACTGTATATATTATATAAATTATTTGTTGAATTATCCCAGATAGAACAAGAGTTTGGGAAAGAGTTGAAGAAATGTCGTGTACTAGATATGTTAGTTATTATAATACTATTATATACTATTGCTGTTGTAAAATCTATAAAGTGGTTTCAATGTTGTAATTAATATATATATATATATATATATATATATATATATATATATATATATATTATAATAAATCATAGAACCACATATAAGTATTACATTACAACATTCAAGCAGTGATTAGATTTCAAGTTATTAATCTGGTACACAGAGCTTTTGAAATATATGCTAACACTACAGCTACGACAATACGGGTGCCACTGCTTTAGTGGAACTGCAGGTCTACAGAGACAATAAGATGCCACGTTCTACCTCGTATTTGAAAATGAATCTCAGGAGCGCTGTGTCAGAACTGACCAGTGATACGTTCGATCCCACAATAAAAGATAGTAACGGTTAGTAGACAATATATAGAGTAGCAATCTAATATTAAATGAACAGTGTATGTATACATGTGTACGAGTGTAATTGAGTATGTAACAGGATGTTACACATTGTTTAAATGAGAGTATTGGAGTTTAATTATGATTATTAGGTTAATAAATTGATATCGAATTTCTATCAAATTTAATCAAGTTTAATTATAAATTTTCAAAAATGTAATACTCTTGATTATATGTGTCCAGTGTTTTCTAGTTTAATTATAAGTAATTGAATTTAACTAGTATCATTGCATTTGATCAGTTGAGATCACATCTAGTTGAGTTTAGTCATATTAAATAAATAAGTTTAATTAAAATTGGTCACGTATTTACGGTCTCAGAAATATAATTACATTAATTAGACTTGGTAAATTGTAATCAAGTTTAAGTAAGTTAAGTACAGCGAATAAGATGGGAATACAATAATATATATATTCTAGAGTATAAGTAAATCTTTTTTGAAAACATTTATCCATAACTACTGAATATTTTGACATTTGTCGACTTGTCTAAGTTATTGTCCTATATGATATTTTTTAGTTGTGGTCACTATTACGCAAGAAGCCACCGGGTTGTCTTTTGCTCAGAGTCAGAAGAATAATACCGCATTTAACGTAGTTGAAAAATCAATTTGTACAGCGGTTTGTTGATTTTCTAATTATAATAGACACGTAAACATACTACTCTAAATCAGCATATACTACTAAGTATAGATACTAACTTTATATATGTTTTGATATTTATTTTATATATGCAGACAGTTGAAGGGATCTGAAGGAATTTATTTTAAAAAATGTATTTTATATGTTATTCTAAATAGCCTTATTTGATTAATATTAATATTGTTAAACGAAATATTATATTACACGTTTCGCAGTTATACATAGATATACAATTATTTTTTATTACTATATCTAGATTAAAACTAAGCTCGGTTCATCTCTCTGCACTAACTGCTACATGAATACGTCGTTAGTATGTTAAATCTACAATAGTTTCATAAGATGAAATACAACTGTATTGAATGATTAAACTAGTATACAAAAATGAAAATTTAAAGGAAATTGAATTTAGACACACTTATATATTAGAATATCTCTTGTTAATTACATTCAGTATAACATTCATTGTGTTCAACGTTTTATTTACGATATTTGCGTAAAATTCATCCATTGCCATCCCACGCGCAGACAGAACGAAGTCTTAACAGTGGTATTCTATGCGAAACGAGCAACCATTAATGAGATTCTGTTGGAAGGTGTGCTGAAACAACGTCGTACTATAGAAAATGCCGAAAACACGTTAAAGGCAAAACTGAACACTGGTACAGTGAAAGTCGATGCATTCAATAATGTATTGCTGACTGCAAAGACCATTTCCGTGGTTTTAGATCCATAGTCCCAGACTTTCCACTGACCACTTCCAGACCATTTCTAGGTGTATTCTTCATATACGACTGTATAGCATAGATTTAATCGTTAATCTATTTATTTTTTTTACGATTCCATTATCTGTTCTATGTAAACATGACGGTCTACTTTGCATGTGAGTCGGTGTTTACGTTAGCAACGTTTTTGATTTCAATTGAAATTATTAAAATCTATTAATAGATCATTCGAGCATTGTCTAGGCAACATATAGTCGACTAAACTATTGACCATCGCCATATTAATGTACTATTGCTTTTTATTATAAATCCTAACACTTTATTATTTATCTTAATAAATACCATATTTTATTGTACTCAATTTTACAATTTATATATATATATATATATAAATCTTGATTTATTTATTATGGCATTGAACTGTTAATTTAGAATAATTCATTATTACTATATTATCTATAGACAACACCAAATATATTATATAATAGTCCTTTAATATTACCAGCAACGAATTTAATGTATATTATATATATATACAAAATAAAATAAAATTACAATTCGATAAGCATGAATACATAAGACAATTACATACGAATGCATTATATATAATATAATTATATTAACTCGTACACACTTTTGATTATAAGAAGGCCACCGAATTAACAAAATCAATATGTTCTCCGCAAAATATACCTACATATAATCAAGATAATATGAGAATAAATGTATGTAATTGTCTCAATATTATCTGGATAAATTATACTGTATAATATCAATATTAACCTCTTTTATAGTTGGCGATAAATTATCCACAATTATCCTATACTTTATATACAGAATAAGTTTTCCTCTGTTATCAAAATATTCTCTTGGTATCATTTATTGGATCTATTATACGATTTTCACCCAATATTAACTTATTTTTTATCTTGAAATGATATTTTCGTTAGGTCTCTATTCTAATTTAGCCATCTCTATATACTATAAATTTGCACAGACTTCTAAATATCTACGAATATTTTTAAAAATCTGTTAATGTTTTACGGTATTCCATTTCAATACACTTACCTGTGTATATTATTAATCAAATTATACACCAAATTAATTAGACGAATATATTCATAAAAAATAAATAATTTATAAGCTACCAACAAATATAATGATAAAGGTAGATTTTAAAATCGCGTCATCTATTCTCTGGAATAATATATCTACAATAATCCACGACTTACTGAATCCGCACAAGTGATCAACAAATATTTGAAGATTGATTATTTTCGATTAAAACCAATTAACTGATTACTTATTGATAACATCAATAACAATTTTATATAAAATAAATGTTTATATAAAATAATGATATTATAATATTTGTATTTATATTATTATTATTATTGTTATTATTATTATTCTGATTATGAGTATTTCAATAAATTACTAACTAATCTACTCAACTTTCATGCACCTATTCATACCCTTGAAACCGTCCTAATGCTCCATGGTTTAATTCTAAACTATCATCCATCAAGAGATCATATCGCAAAGCTAAAAAATGATTAATAACACTTATAGTAATTATAAATAATTATATCGACTAACAGTTCAATTACTTGTTAGAATTAAAATGAACAAGTACCCAGACACTCCTCATAAAATATTATGTAACATATTTTTCAACGTTTTCAATGACAAGCTGAATGATACGTGTAATGTAATTAATTCATAGCTCATCAAACTCCCAAGTAACACTATCATTCTCCCAATGTACCTGCCCTCTCTGACTTTTGTAACGTTATCCTACCTACGCAAATTCAGATATATAAACTTCTAGTTAAAATAAAAAATGCCTACAAATTTATCCTATACCTATTTCCACATTCAAAAGTATACTAAATACAACTTATAAATATATCCACAAAATTATATGTAACTCAATTAAAACCAATGTCTTAGCTCCATGTTTTAAGCATTCTATAATAATTCCTATATTCAGAAAACCGCGACTTGATTTAAACAACTTACTGAATTATCGCCCAATAGCACAGCTACCCGTAATTATTAAATTCTTGAAAAATTTACATTTAAAAAATCACTGGCTCAATATAATTTAAATGATCCAAGCCAACATGCTTTTCGTCCTAAACATTCTACTGAAACGGTACTTAACATGTTAACTGACTCAATACTAAAACCTCTCGATGACGTCCTTATTGCTCAACTACTTTTTACTTGACTTATCAAGTGCATTTGATACAATTTCTCACGAGAATCTTTTCACTCGATTAAATGCTGTAGGTATCACTGACGATACTTTTGACTTTATTAAAATCTATATTACAAAAAGAAGCTCTTCATTATTAATTGGAAATTAAATGCCCGTACGTGCTTTCTCAACTCATGGGGTACCTCGATGTAGTGTTCTCGGGCCCTTTCTTTTTTCCTTATATATTAACCCTCTTAAGTATCTTCTAAGATAATATTCCCTAATATTAAATACTTTGTTTATTTAGACGATATCTAATTATTTTCAATTTTCTCACATAATCATAATATGCTTATAAATCAAGATCTCTGTCTATGTTAAAATACTATTAGTAACTGGCTTTTAACCTTCTATTAAACAAAATTAGGCAGAACTGCTAAATATATATTTTTCTGAGGTTAAGTTCCTTGTAGTTACTTTGAGTGATATTATAATAAAACTATCATTAAAATTTAAAAGTTTAGGATTTGTAATCGATAATAAGCTTTCATTTAAAACAAAAATATCAAATATATGTAAAACCGCAAATATGTCTTTATATCAAATTAAAGCCATACGTAAATATATTAACCGTAAAACATGTATCTTACTGATCCATTCACTTGTGTTCTCACGCATTGACTACAGAAATTCGCTCTACGGTAACTTACCAAACTATAGACTCGACACACTAAATATAATAATCCGTTCATCTGTAGGAATCATTAATAATCTCAATATATATTTCCATGCACAAATAAGCAAAATGCGATATAATTTTAAAATACTTTATGCTGATAAGAATGTCATTCCTTAAATCTGTATTACTAGTCAACAATATAATCTATTCTAATCATACTTCTAACCTATCTACGTTAATTAAATATTACTTCCTGCCAGCATCCCATATATCTTCTAAGTCAGTAAGACTTAATCTATCAAAATATAATTACAGATTACTCCTGGGTAGATATTTTAGAATTACTGTACCTCTAAACTGGAATTTACTTACAAATAAGTTACGATGCATAAGTAACGTTATTTCATTCATAGCCAAAGTGAAATGTTACTTACTCTCGTTACACATTTAATTCCGTTCCCACACTGTTGCGATTATTATTTTATAATTTACGGTATTTAAATAAACTAATCAATTACTCAATCAATTATTGTTATTGTTATTATGTAAGATATACTATTCTATATATTAAACTATATAAATAAAGTTATATTAAAATCAAAAATTCATTAATTCTATTTTTACTACTGAACTTTGTATATTTAAAAGTTTTATATAATAAATGTTTTATTTTTATATATTATAAAAACTTGACATTTAAAATTAGGAATGCTCAAGGTGTGTATTTATTTATTATTATATACATATATACTCAAATACTATAAACACATCGTTAAGGTATTATAATTTCAAGTTTTGAGATTTCATAGAAGATTTAGAAATGAATAAGAACTAAATAAAATACCTGAATTCATGAGATATCGATAAATGGGCTTATAGCTTATAAATGGGCTTATAAATGGGCTTATATGCCTATAGCAATGAATTACATTACAATTCGCCTGGTGATAACTGGTATTAGATTTTAAAAATATAACTTGTATTGAATACATTATACACTACCAACACGTAGTTAGCGCATCCGAACTGTTAAAATTGCGGGTAATTTCATTTTCGGCGTAATACCGTGGTATCGCTAAACCACAGAAATATAGTCTACTATATGATCAGTATTCACTGTACACGCGTGAATAAATGACCGGTCAGTAAAGTTGACCAAAACGATTTGGATATTTTTTTAAATTAAACCATGTTTATAATTTATAGAAACTTTAATATGTTTAAGTTAAGTTATTTATATAAATTCGATTATTAATGTACTATGTTAAATATCTACACATATATAGACCTCTTATTACGGACAAATACACCCACAATATATATTTTTTGTATAACCAGACAAATACACCCTTTTGAATAATGATTGGTTTTAGTCGAAAATTTACATTTAGGCTAATATTAGGTTTATAAATAATGCATGGAAATTTGAGAAAGAATAAATCAGTATCTTCTGATATACATGTTTTGGTGGGTGTTTCCATGTTCGTCATCTCCTATTCACGATATATACACCCACCTAATTTTCCAATATAAAACCAGACTATTAGAATATATGACCAATATGTAATATATTATTGTCATACTAAATATAATTTATATAAATGTTAATAAATGAGTATACTTAATATTAACAGGAAATATAATAGGAAAAATATTTCTAGATGTATTCCAAAATGAGTAAAATATAAACCAATTCAACAAAGAAATGTTTGTTAAGTAAATATTATTTTTAATTTAGAAACTTCAATTGATAGATCTATAATATTTAACACGGTTAACTAAAGAATTTTATTAATTTTCCCATATCAATAAGTATTGTATGCTATGCATTTTAACTTGACCATTACAATGTATTAAATAAGCTATTGCATATTTAATATATCTTGAATTAATATCATTGACCTTGATAAAAGTATATATCACTCGAACTTTTATAATTTATATTTGATATCTCTAAGTTCTTATATGATTATATGTTAAGCTATGCAACTTATTGTTAGGTATTATGAAAACTAATACTATTGGTATTAGTAGTAGTATATGCTAAAGCAATATCATGATAATAAGAATAAAAGTAAATCTATTGAATATTTAAAATTTTATAATTGTATTTTATATTATTAATTAAAAATATATACTAAGTAATGCATATGTTATACTATCTTTGATTGAATAGAATACCTAAATGTATAACTATTTAATGCCAAAATGACATTTTTTAATTGTATAAAAAACCAAAATAACTGTAATTATAAATTATACATATATATATGAGGTAACCACTAATATTAACTTCAAATGTATAGTATTATTTTATATTCTAATGACCATTTTAACATAAATAAGCTAAATATACATTGCATATTGTTAACATACATCGATTAACTACATTTTAAATAATCACTGGCACAAACTTTTGCCAGTAATTTATTTAAAATAAGAATATGATGTTATATTTAATAACAAAATTATAAATTTAATTAACCATCTCCTATAAAGTATTTTTTTATTTTAAGAATATTAATTATTTTAACTTTCTAATGCAGATATTTATAACATTGTCGAGTAAAGTTAACCATTTTATTAAAAATAAAACATTTTAATTATAATAATAATTATTAAAAATATATATCATATACTATTATTAGTTAATTAAGATTGATAAGTATATAATAATTTATGCATTCATTATAAAATGTTGTCTTTTTTTATATAAGTCTTCATTGGGAATTGATGATGATATGGTCATCCATAAGTCTTTAAAATAGTCAAATTATCCAGCCTTCCTGATATAAAATAAACAAATCAATCAATTTATATAGTATAGCTTATCTGTTATAATATATCCTAAGTATAATATTTAAAACGAACAATATCATGTTAAACTATGTAGCCGACATGGATACATCCAGTATATTGGGTGTTCCTATATTGAGGGTGTATTAGTCTGCTTTTTTTATAATTTATCTATAAGTGTCCGTTTTACTATATATATATATATATATATATATATATATATATATATGTATATATATATATATATATATATATATATATATATATATATATATATGTATAACACTACTACACTATACAACTATTATAATTAATCATATATTATTATTTATATAAAATTTATATGTACATATAATGGTGTGGATAGTCATACATAACACTACGTATATATTAATATACACAAATTAGTATATATGTTACTTTAAAATATGTATGCGAAAATATAATTTTTTGTTTTTAAATAGCCAGAGATTTCCATCAATACATACGTGCGATTATTCGACTACGGTATAGTTAGGTTACCATTCGGCTTGACCGCACTCCACGTTGCTGTCAATGTTATCTTATGAGAAAGCGATCACTTACTTCATGTATTTTATACTCCTATTTGTATTATAGTAATCGGACAATAAGTATTCTAGTTTATGAATTTTCAGATTTTCTACAATTTTGAATGTATTAAATTCACTCTTTTATGGTGCCCTAATAATTTCAGATAGCCTTAAAGTATGTATATGTATATTTTAAAATATAATTTATAGAGATATTAAGCCTATAGGTCAATATGATATTCAAATGATTTATTTAATTATGTATTCCTATAGGAATTATTATATTAAGTTAATTAACAAGAATATATCTAATAATGTAATATATATATTAATTAGGTTTTCTATGTTCATTGTTGAATCCAATATCTGATTATATGATAAAATATTATTTAAATAAATAATAGAGTCTGTAAATAAAACATATCATATTTAAATTATGAATCAAGTGAACGTTAATAATTTATTTAGTGTGATAGAACCTCTTCAAAAGTGCAGACTTGAATTAGAATCTAGATTAAATATAATCATATCACAGAAGAATAAATCAAATCAGATATTGTCTGAATCAAAAATAAAATACAATAGAATATCAGAAATACACGATGATATGATAGATTCCATTGAAATAGCGCAACATAAAGTATCATCTTCTCAGCTTACATTGGATAAATATAATAAATCTATAGATTTATCAAAATTAAAAGCAGAAGATTTAAAAACTAAAATAAAAGAATGTGAATTCCGTGTTAGTATACACATTTTATATTACTCAATATATATATATATATATCTATACATATACATATATTATAAAATATTCTTATTTATTATTTGATAAGTATATTAAAATAATTAATAATATATTAATTTTAATACATTGAAAATATAATATCATATTTGTGAAATAATAATTCTTTTATAGATAATGAATCTTTCTTTTGAAACAAGTGGGAAAATTAAAGCAATCAAACAATCAATTGATAGCATAAATTATATGCAAAGTGAAACTAAATATTGTGAAATAGAGAATAATGGAATAGAAGAATGTAAATTATTAGACAATGAATATTTACAGCTTATAGTATTGATCAAACTAATATCACCAAATAATAATATAGATGTACTTGAAAAAGAAAATACTTGTTTAGATTTATTCAACCAAATAGGGAAATTGAAAGCGTATGAAATGAATATTGAAAATCCAATAGAAATATTTTTTTCACTTCCTTCATACTTAAAAGAATCATCTATAAAAGAATCTTACAATGAATCTGATATATTAAAAGATGATGTGATAAATAACGATATGGATATATCATTATCAAAAGAATATGTATTACCATGTGAATTAAAAGAAATTATTAATAAATCGGATAATGATTTTTTAAGAGTATTCCCTAATTATATATTTTTGACAAATGAACTTTAATTTTATCATAATTTATTTTAAAATTATATTTAATAAATAAGTATTTTGTGATTAATATATTATATAATAAATACAATATATTACATCTTTTATATTTCAATCTTACCGGTTATTAATCTTAAATCTGACAATTTTGCTAACTATTTTTATAATAATAATACATATCATTCATGATCTTTATAAACTATTTTCTATAAATATATACATAATATTCCTATAAATATTATTGAATCGGTTCTACAATGTTTCCCCAAAATATATTACTTTATTTATCTTTATTCAGCAATTAATTATCATATTTCTTAAATGAATACGATCCAATCAAGGTCTAACACATTCTTGTAAATGGTTTTATAACTAAATCCTATCAATCAAATAAACAATAATAAAACTATTTCGTTTATTCCGTAACAATCCAAACTATGATAATCTAATAAATTCAAAATTATTTTTTATGAATATAATTAAATTAGATATTAGTAGTCAAATACCTATAAATATATCTCTGATTTATGGAAATAATAAACAACTGTATTGAGTAATCTGCTCACTACTAGTTTAGTCTTATGAAATATACATTCTATTATTAATGATGAAACACTTTGTAATACTTTCAATATTTTTCAATACTAATAGTATTGATAATATAACTTTTTTTGTTAAATCGGTACTTCATTATCAAATCTACCCCAATTGACCATCTTGAGATTATCTATTACATTATTTATGCGATCAAATGCATACATTATGAAATTATTTAAACTTTATCCAGTTATATTCTCGATAATATTCTTATAGAGGATTGATTTATATTCATTAATATTAAAACTATACATGTTATTTCATTTTTTGCATTGCATAATTTCTTTATATTATTTGGTATTTTTGTTAACACATAAAATATTCTTACGAAACTAATATTACAAACACGAGTGCAGTGTACGAAAGTTATAAAAAATATTATTTGAGAATAACATTAAAACATTATCATTTACTAGTTCTGTGATACATAACATTTTATATAATATTTAACAAATAAATGACAACTCAATAAATACAGAATTTATGAAATATGATATATTAAATTGTGTATTAAATAATGGCATGCAATAAAACATCTCAGATACACACATAAATAAATAATTTATATATATATTTATTATATGTAAGATCGAATATAAATGTATGCCCTCAATTCTAAGAATACTATAACAGTTCTTAAATGATTCCAATACTATATAATTATATATTTATTTTATGTTACTGTAACACTCTGTAAATCACTCATATGGATTGTAACAGTAGTACAACAATGGTATATTGGTTTTAAATATGTTTATATAATTATGTAGTATTAAAAAATACTTGTCTGTATTTTATTTTAACAATTATTAACAGGTATTCAGAGCATGTATTACATAATGTTAATTTCATTATACTTTGCATCAGCGACACCTGATATATTATAAATTATAAAGATAATTCTTTTCTTTTCTATATTTATTTTATACATCAAGATGGCGCTAATTAAACAATTTTAAAAAATAATATTATTTTTTATTAATTTGTACATAAATAGTTTTATTTAATATATGTACTTTTTAAAAGCAAAGTATTTTACTATTTGGATTATTCACATTTAAATAACGGTTATTTTTTACTTATTTATTATTTAGTTATCAATATTTATAAAATATTATTTTTTGAAATTTACATAATTTAAAATCTTTCTTTCGCGGCATGTTCATTCTTGTTATTTTTTATTAGCAACGAAATTTTAATATATACATAATATTCTATTATAGATGTTTAATAAATATTAATATAAAAAATCATACATTGGAATGTACATATAAATAATCAACTGCCATTATGTATACCTAGAATCAGTTACCTTAGTTGTAGTTTTATATTTTAATTATAGTACATAGAATAGTTTATATTTAAATTCTATCTTTGAATGATCACATAGTATATATATATATATTCTATAAAATCATGCCAAGTACAATTTGTCAAACTAATAATGGTAAGTCGAATCTTATATTTAATTGTATATGTAATATTTTACATATTATATTATATAATATATATAAATCATTACAAGATTAATAAAATATTATAATTATACAATAATATATTTCATATACAAAATTTATAATTAATATTAAATAATAAATCTCCAATATATTTGTATTATATATATATATATTTATATTTTATTTATTAAATACAAGTTATATTAAATCTTTATAAATATCATATATATATATATATTAAAATATAAGTTTACTATCAACATAGATATGTCTGGTATCAATTCAAGACTTAAAATGAAAACTCCAGTCAATGACATCAATGGTTAGATTTATATATAAATAGTATTATTATATTTTAAAATATCTGATTTTACAATAAAAACTTAGTTTCAAAATGTATGAAAAATTCTTTAATATTTTGTTTTATACTATTTGCAAAAAATATTTATTACTTTTTTATATTACGAAAACTGTTTTATATTTACTATACTTAATTCAAATACTTGATGTTTTATTTTTACCTAAGTATCCTATTTAACCTAATAAATCAAGTTATAATAATAAAATAAATATTAACATTAATATTATGTAATATGCTTATTATGTTATATATGAATATATATATATATATATATATATATATATATATATATATATATATATATATATATACTAATCTCTGTAAATACTAATATTAATTACCATTTCCATTTTGATATTATTTAGAGTATTTATAATAGATCATTTTTTAATTTTTCATTGTATTCATTATTAACCTTTGAATACACTGTTTATTATAAATAGCTGTTGACTTGTCACACCTATGAATTGATACGAGAATTGTTGTTAGAACATTTCAAATTCACTGACATCATGATAAACTATATTTAAGTGGTTAATTGAAGTTAATTAATAGGTGGATAAAGTATTGTACTGACTGATAGTATATTTATTATATAGTTTGGGAGAGTGAACAAGTGTAATTAATATAGTTACCTGTACAAATTTACTATGTAATATCATAATGAATTACCCCGAAGAAACTAAAGAAAACAAATATGTGTTCACCTAAGTCTGCATTGTAGAATAATGAAAATACAATACCGACAATTAGTGGTCAGGTACGCATTTCAAACAATAGTCTTATAAATAGATAGCTTGCCAATATTTGATTTCACTATGCTCATTTCACTTACAGATATTATATCAAACTGGGACAAACCAAATGAAAATAAAACAGTGGTTAATAATATTGATAAATGATTATAATAAATTATATAATTTAATTTAAATGCATTTATTGATAATAAATTCATATTCTATAGAGGCAACTAATTTTAAATTTATTTATAATATATTTTTATATTTATTATAAAATTCATGACGATAATTATTTATTTTACTAATACATTTTAGTATTAATAATTTTTAATAATTTATAATATTTTACAATATAGCTTTAAAATGTTTATTTATTTGAATCTAAAAATGATAACTCATTTCAAATACCATATAATTCATTACCATTACCTAAACACCTACTACATCTTACAATCTAGTTTTTCTCTGGTACGAATGTTACACTCTCTACTCTAAGATTTCTCGAATTGAACATATGGCAAGTAATTCGCTGAAACCACCCCTCTCCGGACACATTGGTAAAGTGGTTGGTACTATCGGCGCCACTCCGAGTCCATTGGAGTCCCACCCCGTCTATCCCATTGGTGGTTACATCAACGGAGGAATTTCCATCAAGATTCCCAATGTGCCATCTGCCTACGACGACCCCAAATACTCCAGGCCAAATATCACAGATCATAATAAACCGGTGGTTTGTAGATCTATTTCGTATTTCATATATTATGTAGTGTATATCCATGTAGTGTAAAGCGACATTATATTGAATACATTCTTGTACAACTTTAATTATGTTTAAATTGCTTAATATGTCATTTACTCATTATGATAATTTGTTTCATTGTATTTACATACACAGATGTTGGTGGATTTCCCAAAAACTTCAAAATCTGGTTAATGTCCATAGTTTATGTATATTGTATGTAAACAAATTAAACTAAATAAAGATCATTTAATTATTATATTTTATAGATTTAATAAAACATTAATTATTTAAAAAGAATACAATATTAATAATAGGTCAAATATTGTACATGTGTAGCATAGAGTAACTGATATTCATACATTCCTTCAGCCCACAAGCGTAGTGCAATTACCGACCGAAAACACAACTCGGAATCTAGGTTTATTTAGCTATCATCACCTTCGTTCGCTAATATGATTTGTGCCGATTGCAAAGAATTCAATCGTAAATATCACGAATGACCATATCGGGTTCATCGTACTTTGGCGGAGTTTTGAATTAATTTCCGCAATCGACAGGCAATCGAATCGAACTCACGCGCACTCGACCGGGAGTAGAAAACAAACCGCTCGAAACCACACCTTGAAGCCTACGCTACCGAAGTCGAAATACCTGTATTCGAATGGAATGAGCAGTCCGCGGATCGAATCCCCGCCTTTCCCGATACAACTCGCCCCTACGAGCGCGCGATCGCACTCTCCGCCATCTGATCAACCTCACTACCGGGACGCCAAAGACGCGCACCGATTCCAGTACCTCAACAACGACCCCCGGACGATCTATAACGAGAAAGGTTCGTTCGACGCACACTTTTTACGATCCGTTAACTATTGTACGAAGTTATATAAGCAGTAGACATATTGTCATTCGACGACAATTCGCCCGCAAATCAATACTCGATAGTAAACGCAACGTTAATCTTTAGGCTACGCGACTAAGAACGTGGCTCCGACGCACAGGGAGAACTTGTATGCAAAGGTCGTATACGTACTACTTTGATTGATTACTCGTATCGACTGCGAATAACTAATGAGATCAATTGATAGGCCGGCCGTCTTTAAGTGATTCGAGGCTGGAAAGTGAAATTAGATCCCGTTTCAATAAATACGTGCAATTATTAAATATCTTACATGCATTATTAATGCTAACAATCTACAATCAACTGTATCCATTATTTAACTAAATCATTATGATCTATGTAGTATTTCATATTATACTACTATTACTACTAGATCTATGTAGTATTTCATATTATAGTACTAATACTAGATCTATATATTTATTATAAAGTTACTAACTTATAATTAACATCGAACAGGATATAAATGAAGACTTTTGTAAACCTCATTCTCAAGCTAATGATCTTAAAATAGGTAAAATTCCTCGAAATATAATGATATTTATATGTTAACAACTCATCTTCTTCTCAAAACAACTCTTATTCACAGATTACACGCATCTGCGACAAAAAGTACGAGACCAACAGGCAAGGCATAAACTTGATTTCTACGGTTACTGCGCTAAAATATTATATATTCGGTTAACATGTTCTATCGATGTTAATTTGTACTTAATTAATATAGATACTTTGGAATCGAAGGAAAAAATGGCCGAATTAGTCGACAATAATTTTAGAACTAAAGGTTAATGATATTAAATATATTATCCAAATTAAATTGTTATCCAATTAACTTTAATAATATCTAATATATATTGTTATGAAACTTAATGACACCTTAATACCCTTAGAATTGGCCTCATTATATAAGAAGCAGTGTATGCAGGCCATGATGCACGATCAGAATATCTACGGTAATCTCTGTAGATTATATTAAACATTACGAATGTCAGTTCGAATCCACTCGGATTGATTCGTCGCGCAAAACCTTCGTAATTCGGACATTTCCTTTGACCAGACCAAGCGCTCCAGGACGCTCTGTCTGCTGCTCGTCGCCTTCACAACTCCGACACTCCGGTACCGCCGCACGCCCGTCGACAGGAAGCCGTCGGCGGCGGCGGAGGTAAACAACGCGTCGATTACCCGCCTCCGTGCGAACAGCCGGTCGCGTCGAAACGCAGCAAACCCAACAGGGCGCCCTCGTGCGGCGACGATCGCCGAAACCTCACCGTTACCAAGGCGATGGGTTGCTCGCAGATGGCGTCGGCGGCGTCGCGAGCTCGCAGCGCCGACCCGTTCGTTCGTAACCACGGCGACAACCGCAACGTCGCCGTCGACTACGAACCGACGCCGAATCGCAAATCGTCGACGAGGTGCGGCGACGGCCGTCCGTCTTCCGTTGACGCCGCCGCCGTTGACGCCGCCAGGAGGCGCGGCGTCGATTGCGTCGCGACGACGCCGCGGTCGAGGCGACCGCGACCCGCGTCGGTCGACCTCAAACCGTCCAATCACGTCGTTCGAGTGCCCGTCGTCCAACCTCCGTCCGGCGTCTCTAAGACTAAATCGCAAGGTTCGCCCAGTACACCGTCGTCGTATATATACATGTATATATATATATATATATATATATATATACGCACGTGTGTCAGCGAACACGCGCGAACACGATTAATACAGTCGCTTACGCTTGCAGCGATAACTCCCCATAGCTGGAGAACTGGTCAGAAACTTGTGCAAAAGCAACTCGGTCCCTTCCATTCAAATTCCGGTGAGTACTTCAACGATGTTCTCATACGAGTAAACTCTTTTGTATCCTATAAAATTTCTACTCGAAGAGTTCAATATCTATACCGAGGTGGGTGCTAGGACGTAGTATATCGACATAAGTTTTACACAATGTCCGTCGCCGACTCCAGCGACATCGGCAGTATTCGGAGCCTCCGTCAGACCCGACTCGGCGGGATCCAGGGGTTCCGACGTCGAGTTGGTCGAATTGACCGACGCCGGAGTACGTCGGATGAAATCGTTGAAACTCTCCGCCGCCGTGCACAGCTCCGACTCCGGTTGGTGTCTGCGATAGTCCTCGTCGAGCGAGGTTCTCCCGTCGACGCGCAACCGCTTTACACCACGATTCCGTACGCATAGACGTTGAATCGCTCAAGAAAGATGTCTGCGTAAAGTCTGTTTCGAAAACGAGGAGAAAAAAGAAAAGGGTAGCCCCCAACGGTAATTTGCTGGGCACTTGGCTAATCAAATAATGCTTTCTCTTGGAATAGAAATGGATTAAATAATATTAAAAGGATTAAATAATATTAAAAGGATTAAATAATATTAAATGGTTTAAATAATATTAAAAGGATTAAATAATATTAAATGCATTAAATAATATTAAATGGATTCAATAATATTAAAAGGATTCAATAATATTAAATGCATTAAATAATATTAAAAGGATTAAATAATATTAAAAGGATTCAATAATATTAAATGCATTAAATAATATTAAAAGGATTAAATAATATTAAATGCATTAAATAATATTAAAAGGATTAAATAATATTAAAAGGATTAAATAATATTAAAAGGATTAAATAATATTAAATGGTTTAAATAATATTAAAAGGATTAAATAATATTAAATGCATTAAATAATATTAAAAGGATTAAATAATATTAAAAGGATTTAATAATATTAAATGCATTAAATAATATTAAATGGTTTCAATAATATTAAATGGATTAAATAATATTAAAAGGTTTAAATAATAAAACCTTTGCAGTCGTGAATGCCGAAGAAAGGTTGCCACCTCGTAAGAGAGATCACGACCACGAAGCAATCAGTAAATTCATCAACGACCGGCGGACATTGCGTAAGAACAAACAGCTCGACTCGATTAACAGATCTCAGCGAGCCAGCGATCAACTCAAAGAGAACCTTGCCGACCTCAAGAACTTCACCCGCGGTCAAAGGGTTTGTTTAAACCATTAACTCATAATTTACGTTAACAAATTCCTACACAATATTAGTTCAAATGTACTCTATCTTATATGACACCTAGGGATTCTTCTTTATTTATTTTCCTACCACCTACTTACACTTAAGATTGATAAACAAATTACCATGTCTATTTTTGTAGTTTTCTATAGTGCATCCATTTTATTCTATAAAGTTTAAATCTTTAGATTCAGTTACATTTGTTGAATATATTAATTGGTGCATTCGAACTGCGAAACCAAATTTTTGTTTCAATGTATTCGAGGTCCCTCGTACGGTACTACATTTGCAAACTTTTCCAGCACCATTGCATAACACGAGCTCAGAGAAAAACCACCGGCTCCACAAAACCCTCCACCTTACATAACAAACCCCACGCGGCCATCGGCGATTCCGCAAGCCGACCGGACAAGACGACTAAGGACACGCCCCCTTTGAATGTATCCGACGCTCGCGATTCGGTATTGGACGACAGTATTACGATGGGCGTCGACGATATCGTGAAATCGTATAACCCGAGCCCTTCTACGATAGATAAAAAAAAAGTTAGCGTTCTCCATAGGCTTCAAATCTCCGCAAACTTATGTAACAAACTTATGTAACACCCCATTATTGCTATGCTAAAGATTTACACAATTGGTTTACAGGAAATCGCGAAGATTTTAACCAACTTTAACGAAAAAGGAAAAACCATCGACGGAGTAATTAAAGATTATCGTTCGCAGACGATGTTGATTAATCAAGATGGTAAGCATTAGTACCAAATTCATTGTTATGCGTGCTAACGTTACCCGCGTTTATAGTCTTTGCAAAGTCCAATGAACACGAGCATTCGCTGAGGAGAATAGACAAACCTACCGCTGATAATGCTTTAGGTAAGTAGTTCGAATCCGTAAAGTAAAAGTTTTTTAATGAATATTTACACATTAATTTATATTTTAACTAGTTTTTAGAATAATCTAATTTTACAATTTATCAGAAGTGCTAAGGAAGGCAAAAGCTGAGAATCGATACAATACGATTAACCAGAATCTAATTGACTATAGTGTATTCGAAGAACAGAAACTACCAGGTAATGGTTCTCGGCTCTCCCAGCACCACTTCGTCGGCTACATAATCACCGGCTATTCAATAACCTCTGCTACGTAACTGCATCTTAACGTAACCTCTGCAATACCACTTCATGATCAATGCCGCTATAGCTACTAGTGTCTCCACCTACTACTACTACTTAATCGCTACAACCGAACTAACACGACCACCCCATATTATGCCGCTTGACTTAATACTCGATTAGATATACTCCCGTTGCTACTATCGCTACCATTTAGCCGCCGCCGCCACTACACCAACCGAACTAACGTCCCACTTCGGCCCTACTTCGCCCCCACTTCGGCCCTACTTCGGCCCTACTTCGCCCCCACTTCGGCCCTACTTCGCCCCCACTTCGGCCCCACTTCGCCCCCACTTCGGCCCTACTTCGCCCCCACTACGGCCCCTACTTCGCCCCCCACTTCCCGCCGCACCTATACGCGTGGCCCCCGCAGGCTCCAAACAAGTCACCGCCCGGGATACGGAGAACGCCCGCGCCAAACTGATATCTCGGGTCAGGCGTCGTGCTGGTGCCGGCGACTCCTTGCGTCTGGAGACGTCGTCGGCTTCCGATGCCGGCGTCGGAATCAACTCCTCCGCCCACTCTCATCACCAGTCTTCCGTTGAGGTCGGTCTCCCCGTAAACCGCCGTAAACCGCCGATTACCGGTAATCGAACTTAGATTTAATTTGATACGCGAACCCACGACGTCGAGTCGAATCATCCTCTCTACTTCGTTAACGCCGAGTTCCTCGTCTCCCTCAGGATATTCCGCAGATGAAAACTCCGCTCTCTTCGTTCCTACACAAAGTCTACGACGACCGGGTTAGTGTTCGAGTAAATGTCCGCTAAAAGGTGACGTTACGATTCTCTGATTCGCCGTTTCGACAGCAACTTCTGCTAGACGACCCCGTCGATTTCTGCGAGAAAGAGGCCGTAAAGGAGTCGTCGGTGTATTCGCGTTTAGATTGCTTCAAGTGCGATCCGAGCCTACTCCCGGAAATGGATAAATACAATGTTCTGGATACGCTGATGAAAAGAACGAGTCATAACGGTTGGAAATAATATAATTAGTTTAAGACTTATTTCGTTTGGTTCCCGAGACATGTTTAACTTGATTGAACTGCTCGCAGTGCGAGAAGAGCTTGGCAAACAGCAAATGGATTTAGAACAATCTAGAAATCAACACATCAATAGACTAAATGATGACTTAGCTATCGACGTCGATATCCTCGATACTTCGTCTAAGTTTGTATTTAAACGCGTGCAAATTCTCTTTACGTAAACACATAAGAAAGTTCTAATGTCATTCTCCGATGAACAGGATTTCAGATTACAGTTTCATGAGTAATAAGTCTGAGCGTATTTCATTCAATGATCGCGATTTCTCGAATATATCGTTATTATACTAATTTGTTCTAGTTTATTAGAATAAGTATTATTTATTCAATAATAACTTGTATATAATATTATATTTATCATATTGATTTATTGTATCAGAATATAAATGATACATTTAAATTACAATACTAACATATTTATTTTTACCAAAAGTTTTTCAATTATTTTCACAAATGTAAAAATGCTACTTAGCTATTATATTATATAATACTAGCAATTCTAAATTTAATATTGTGTCTCAAATATGCATATAGTAAGATTTAAAATTTTTAAGATTTTCTATAATTTAATTTTCTATCATTTATTTTAGAAAAATCCTTAAAATAAATCTACTTTAATCCTCATATCAAAATATTTGTCATTATTTGTGATTTTTATTAACTATTTAACTAACGATAATACACACATTTAAATATAATAATAAGAACTTAATAAAATATTCCATATATATTCCAAATATTCCATATTTATATATTTTTGCATGTTCATTCTAAATTACATTAATAATAAATTGCAGCAATAGAAAATCATACGAATGCATCGACGAAGGTTGAAAATAAATTATATATAAAAACGTATATAACGACATTTCCGCGTTTCATCGTTAATGATCGATCTTACGTAACGGACGTCCGTTTACGCTGTCCCACCTCCTCGATAGAAGCAACCCGTCTCTCCGACCAATCGACTCTATCGTTTACGCGGTCCGGACACTCTCTTCGCTCTGCGACCTCATCATTCCCGCTCGACCCGGCCGTTTCCGGTGTCGCGGCGGCGTCAACGTCGAGCTGTTCTTCGTCTTCCCGTCCATCGCAGGTGTTCTCGTTCCCGCCCTCGGCGACCTACGCGTCCGATCGTCTGCGGTCTGTTTCCGACGGCGACGCGTCATTTCGAAGCGAAATCGACATCGACGATATTTCGCGGTTCTACGAGGTTTTGTTTACCTCCTCGAGTGCTCTGCCGTTACCCCGCAACCTAATACATTTACACCCTTTTTAGCCATTGGCACTTCTTAGCCCATTATTTAGAGTTTATCTAATGAAAATGAAAATATCCTATAAATCGAATACGCCGATTTTAATCCGTTTCCGACATTTGACCTTTGCCCTTCCGCGTTGAACAGCCGACCCCGCGACCCCACGACGGCCGACTGTCTCCTCACGCGTTGTCCGTCAAGCACGCCATGGAAATGAACGTCTACGACGGCATGGACGCTTCCATTCAACAGGTGCACGGCATAGAGAGTCTCCGAGCCATCGGCTCTGCCCAACAGGAAACGCTCGCCCTCGCTCAGATCCTCAAGGTCGGTTTCGCGCCTCCCCCCCCCCCGTTGTTCTCGACGGACTGGGCGAACTACGAGTAAAATGATGACAATGTCTATTTATATTTGTAAACCGGATAAATCTATTTATAAATAATAATTGCAATGACTCGGATTGATTATTAGATTTCAGCGGCAATAAATGATATAGTGACTTTTATTCAGTTACTTTTTAATAATTCATCATATGAACTCCTATTTATCTTATGTAAAAGTAACACTATTGTATTGACCTGTGTTTTAAATCTCCAGAGCTAAATTTAATATTTATTATCACTTTCGAATAATCGATTTTATATAAATTTGAAATGACAGTTACAATATATAAATTCAACAATCGGAATTAATACTTCGTTATAGAACGGTCAATTTCGGATTAATTAACTTAACGCCGTCCTTGCTCAGAGTCGCGAGGCTGCGGCCACAATGGAACAGGCGAGGCTGGACAAGGAACGGGAACTGAGGAGCGATCGAGCCGAGAAAATGGCCGCTGACACCTCGGGCGTATCTCTGCAACTGTTGAAAGCGCAAGCGGAAGCTACTCGCATTGCTCAGGAGAGTACCAAACTCCTACTAGAGGTAGGTCCCGCCGCTTCAGACCCATCAGCCGTAGTCGCCGCCGCCG
Source organism: Osedax frankpressi (assembly GCA_964035775.1). Lineage (NCBI taxonomy): Eukaryota > Metazoa > Annelida > Polychaeta > Sabellida > Siboglinidae > Osedax > Osedax frankpressi. The sequence continues at coordinate 37,766,540 of OZ038314.1, read as the reverse complement.
CCTTATAAATCTATAATACGCCCACTTCTAATTCTAGTTCATTCTAGTTGCGAGCTTTATTCCATCTCGGCGAAGCTATGCTTTCGCCGTCCGTGACATGAGAATTAATTTTCAGTGCCAACGAGACTTGAGCTTGCACAGGGAATGCATGCGACGTATCTATCAGTGGACGCTATCGCCACCTATATTAAATATGGCATCAGGGCCAAGACATTTTCACTTGTCCTAACCTAACCTGTGATTTGCATTAATCCTAATACGCAATGTACAAGTTTTTTCGAACTCCGAATTTGAATTTTTGCCATTGTTAATATATACGCTCGTATGTATGTGTGTATATAAATACACATTAGCACATCAATTCTGTGATATTTTGTGCATTCTCTGCCAACGCGCTCAACTGAATCGTATTGTAAAATAGTCTGCAGTTCATTTCGATCTTTGAAATAAAACTCCAATCTCCGATTCGCCAGTTTTTTTATACATTGAGTTTGTCGTATAGGAACAGAGGATGAAGATCAAGAGCGTTACCCGCGACCAGTTTGTTCGAAGAGAAAACCAACCCACTTCCAAGGTCATTACTCCCTATTGTTAAGTAGTCCGTTACTACTTCGCTAGTCCGGAGTATGATTCTCCCGCAGATTATCTTTTAGTTACTAACACGAAGCCGTTTCTGCAGGTAACACTGCGCGAGACTAGTACCCAGTTCTCCGAACAGGGACTCTCCCACTCTACGCCTTTGGCCTCATCGCGACCTTCTCTAGACGACCCGACGACGACCCCTCGATTGACCTCGGCAACCGTAACCGAGCAATTCTCTCGGCCATTCACCTCGGACCATACCAGCGTCACCGCCCCTACGATAACGGATACCCCCGACTCATATACTAGTCGATACACGAAGCCGATTGGCTCGTCCATTATAACCAAGGAATCTCACCCATACACCGACTATAGAAGCGACTCCAAAGGTTTGCGTCCAATCATAGATTTAAAAGTTGCTTTTGTATATTGTTCACTATTAAAACCTAACCATTTGGTATCTATTCTATAGCTCATTGTTGAATTCCATTGTATTATCATTGCGCGCCTAATGATTCCAAATTTCACCCAGAAAGCACCATCGTCACCGATGATAGTCTTGAATCCAACACGACTTCGAAAACAGCTATAACCTCTACAATATTAACCGAACATTTGCCGGTTTCTACTACTAGGTAACTAATGGTCTGCAACGCACAGTTTCTATGTCGCTCAATCATTTCAAATTATATAGAAACTACGTTATATCTAAATTCATTTCATTTTATAACACATCTCTGTCTTTGCTACTAAACTAATAAATTCATTTTTAAACTCGCGACGATATTCAATACACTCTTACATAACATTATTCTAGTCGAAAGACAACTGACAGCATTTCCGAAGAGATGACCTTCGCAACCTCTCAGTCGACATTGACCCCCGGTCCCTCTGCCACCATAATGACAGCGACATTACCCGCTACTGCGAAATCCTCAACGATTCGCACCAATCTGACGAAAGGAAAATCCACGAATGTAGGTCAGTGTCTGTCGCAGTTATTAATAATCATAATCAATTACATAATGAATACGGTTGATATTTCACACTCACCTCCGAATACCCCAGACCCACTTGTACGCGCTCACCCCCACGAGCATCCTAATCTCCTTGCGCAGATTACAGCCAGGACTTCGACACCGACAACTCGACGTACGTAGATATTTCCGAGGACGAGGACTTCATGGAACAGTCGATGCGTGAGCTGGTGCCCTCTATGGAGAGTTTCCGACGGTTGCAGTCGGTGCGATCGCTCGACTCTTCGCTATTTGCCGAAGACTCGGCAAGCGAAGATTCCGGTACGTCAACTAATTACTGTTCGGTAATTGATTAGATTATCAAACTTAAAGTGAAATAAAAACAACGAGTGAATTACCGCGATTTATAGTCTTTCTATACCAATGAGACAATGATATCTTTAACCATTGTTATTGGAATCAATCCAATATTAACGTGACACTGGTGATACGATTATTATCGTATTGTACTTATTCCTTTGTTCTTTTCTGTACTAGTGTCGCGAGACTCGAGGCGTTTATCCTTCGATTACGAAAGTTCCGTCGACAACTTCAATCTGAAGTTGTTCAAGAATTACATGATGGACGAGGAGAAACGCTACGAATTGAAGGTTTCAGCGGAATTTATCTAATTCATAATTCGAATCTTTGTTTATCGTCTTTGTATTCCAAATTCAGACAAAAAAGTTGCAAATCGAAAAGGAGGCTTTAAAAAATAAATCACGGGAAGAATTGAAACAATTAAATCGAAAGAAAAAAGCTATTCTGAATAGCAAATCAATGGATACCAAGTATCCATTATATAAATTGAAGGAACAAAAAAGAGACATTATTCGGAAATACAATGAAAATCAGGTGATTCATAATTTCTTGTAGTCCGACGACTAATTAAGAAGTTGTTAATATGTTTATTAGTTATCGATAACATTTTTAATTATGATTCACGTCACAGATTGCCATTGATGATAGAATTGATGAGGACGGAAAACATTATCAACGGGCCCGCAAAATACGTCATATGATGCTACGTCCATCTAAATCCGACTCAAACAAAAAACTAAAAACAGTTTGTACTTCAAATTATTCTTTGGCAGATTCTCTTTAGTTTTATTTCCTGAAAACTTACAAATAGTTTCTATTTCTACTTAGTTTCTATTTTCCAGATAGCCTCTCATCTTAAAAATACGAACTCATATTTGATATATTTTCCTTATTTTCTTTTCATATCCTTAACATTATTATAAGTTAGTTATTACTAATATTTGCACATATACTAACCATTTATTATATTAGTTATATATTTCAAAAGATCATGGAATGTATTGCCAATCATAAAATAAGTTGTTTTTAATAAGAGTGTATCCGTTTGTTCATTTTACCTTATTTCCCTCTTTCTCACTTTTACTGAAGTCTGGGTGTGTACGATGCTGGTTGAATGATCTTGATACTGATGACAACCAGGTAATTGTATTGCTTGACCAAACAAAAATGGACTCACACCCTTTTTAATTCGCTTATTTCATCATTATAATCGCATCTGCTTGTATTTTAGAATTTGTCGACAATGTAAGGAAAAGTTATTTTATTTTCATGGTCAATTTTAAATTAAATTAAAACTAATAATAGGCTGAAACATGAAATTTCTACAGAATTTATTTGCATGAGTATTTATTCAATTTATATGTAACTTAGCAATTTGTACTGGTTTGCATGCAATTACACGAGGTGTGTGTTACAAAATTGCTTAAATTAAATCTATTTCATCCAAGGCAATGTTTTGAATTAAAGCTAAATACTTTGATTTCATAATCAACTTTTCATTACACAAATCTTTGCAGTCATCAAACAATAATCTTTCCACCAATGACATTGACAAGAGTAAAGTTAGTAGATCTCATTGATTACAAATTACGTATGTTCTTTATATCTTCATAAGTGAATTTGAAATATTTTAATTATGTAATAGTACATATATAATATATAATATTTATATAATATTACAGGAGAATGCTTCTGATCAAAGCAAAGGTGAGATAATTACATATAAATGTACATTTTCGATGACATATCCATTTTTTATTCATATTTTAATTATCATACTTAATTCCAGATTACAAATCAGATTCAGAATTATTCAGTATTTCAGGCTCTCGTGAAAATATAGACATCGATGTAATGAAATGTCTGAAGAGATATAAGATCGATAAAAAGTAGATAATTCATTTTAAACTTTATTTTTACATTTTCTAATAGTTTTAATTTTAAATATATCTTATTTTAAAGTATATATTTCCATTTCAATAAACTTTATTTAATATCTTTATTTAATATCTATATTTAATATCTATATTTAATATCTATATTTAATATCTTTATTTAATATCTATATTTAATATCTATATTTAATATCTATATTTAATATCTTTATTTAATATCTTTATTTAATATCTTTATTTAATATCTTTATTTAATATCTTTATTTAATATCTTTATTTAATATCTTTATTTAATATCTATATTTAATATCTTTATTTAATAATACGTTGTTAGCCACTTGACTCAAAGAGAACAGCTATTGAGGCAACGGAGACAATGGGCTGAGAAAATTATTGAGAATGTTAAGTGGAAAAAGAGACTCGATAAGGACGAATTAGAAATCAAGACTATTGAGGATAAGGTCGATCAACTTTTAGAATAAAAATGACTACAAATTTGTAAACGAGATTATTTTCATATAAAAACTTCTATTATATATTTACTAATTTTTGTTTCCGGATACTACTTTTTAATACGCATTGAATTTAATGTAAAATTATTTACTCGATAGGTGAAAGAATTTAGGCATCCGAATAAATCAAAAGATAATAAAGGTTATTTAAATAGTATATTAAATATCTATAGTATACTTTGAATATTATTTATTTGTTGCGTATATCATTGATACTTATCATGTATACGTTATTCTATAATATAGATATCTATTCTAGATACATTACAAATTAAATATTATAACTTATAACATATAGGAAATTTGATATGTAAATGTATGTTTATTTATATATCACTCTTTTCAGATATTGAATCATTGACTTCAACTCTAAGGTTTACATTATATACTTAAAGTAGTTTACCTTTAAAGTAGTATACTTTATAGTAGTATACTTAAAGTAGTATATTTTATAGTAGTATACTTTATAGTAGTATACTTAAAGTAGTATACTTTATAGTAGTATATTTTATAGTAGTATACTTTATAGTAGTATACCTTTAAAGTAGTATACTTTATAGTAGTAAACTTTTAAAGTAGTATACCTTTAAAGTAGTTTACCTTTATAGTAGTATACTTTAAAGTAGTATACCTTTATAGTAGTATACCTTAAAGTAGTATACTTTAAAGTAGTATACTTTAAAGTAGTATACCTTTAAAGTAGTATACCTTTATAGTAGTATACTTAAAGTAGTATACCTTTAAAGTATTATATCCTTAAAGTAGTATACCTTTAAAGTAGATAGTTTTTGTTTTGCATCTCATCTACATTATATATATAATATTCAAATTTACCTGATGAATCATTATACTATTGATGAGTCACCGTGTTTACATTTCCATATACAAACAAGTGAAATGCGTTTGTATATCCCCAGTTCTATTAATGCTAGGCCATTGATAAATAAACCAGAATTTTCTCCTGTAATGCATACATTGTATAATAATAATTTCCCAGCATAGTCATGTAAATATGCTATTCTGCTTTTATAAAGCATTCTGCAAAAGAACATTTTCTATCTTAACTCTTTTTCGAAGGTACTATAAATATATAGCATATTCTATATAGCATTAGTAATATCCCCATTAATGGCTATTCAATCTATATCATTAGTATATTTTAACAAATTATAATCTTTAATTATAAAATAGGCTATTTACTAATAATTACTAATAGTGTTAATAATGTTAATAATATAGTGTTACTAATAGTGTTAATAATACATTACAGGACTAAGAGCATCAACGATGACACAATCGAGAGTGTTCGGCGAATGTCCAATCAATATGAGTCCGACTTCAATGACGAATCCACCCAACATAAAATCACAGAAAGCAAGATATTTTCCACTAAAGGGTCCACTGACAATATCAAACCAGATTTCTCTATAAGAAGTGGTTAGTTTGACAATTCAATCAGTTTCACTTTTTATAAGATATTTTAATTATTTAATAAACATTTACATTTTCCTCCTCATTTTATTTATGATATCTTATATAATACTATATAATATTTATTTAAAAACTAATTAAAGATAAATTATTATAAATGTTACATGTTAAATTGTATAATTAATGTTAAATTTTCTTTATCATTTATTTAGATACAGAAATACCAACAGAATCATTTAGTATCGCAAAAACAACATTACATGACAGTATTATTACTAATAAGGTTGTAAATTAAGAAAAATGTATTTGAATTTTTATTGATTATTTAATTCATTTATATTTTTATCCCATTATTATAGTTTGAAAACCTTCATTCAAATGAAAATTCTGAACATTCAACTATTATAAATGGTAATAATTCTTAGCATATATGTAATATGATATTGTTATGTTAAATTTAATTTGAGAAAAAGATATTAATAATATCATTATCGTGTATCCAAAAATTCAATTCATTCTTAAAATCGACAATATTTGTATTTTAAAAATGACCATGAATGTAGATGTCATTAAAATTATTATTATAATAGATATCTAAATATCATTAATAAAATATAATGATAAGGATAATAAAGATGTTTCAAATCACTATGCAATATACATTATATTTTGTAATATTCACTGATATAATACTCTAATTAATATAATTATAATTTTTCATAAAACAGAAACAACCTCAAATTTAATACAAAAGAGTAAACCGAATTCTATTGCTGACCCTAGAATAACATCTGAGGTTTTATTAATCAAAATATAAAGTATATATACATATATATATGTATATATACATATATATATACATATATATACATATATATATATATATACATATACATATATATATATATATAATGTTAATTTGTATATCCCGATGTATAACTTCCGTTGTAGATTGTCACGGAATCGCTGAATTTCACTCATGGCGCCGACGACCTCACGGCGGCTTTGACCTCCGATGCCGCGATCAACTCGCGGCGTCCGAACAGCCCCGGCCGGTCCGACAACTCCCGTACGGACAGCGCCGCCTATACCAGCGGCTCTTCGGCGTTTACGTGCTCTTACGCCGATAGCGATCGCGAGCGATCCGATGCCAGTCGCTACGAATCAACGGCGAATCGCTCGGGTGCTTCCGGTTCCCGGAGCGAAGGCGCCTCGACGAAAGGCGAATCCTCGTCCGCCACTCCCAACGACACCTTCAGCGAGTTCCGGGAGGATAACAGCCAAACCGGGGGGCAGTCGGACGGGGACGACACTTTAACAGTTTCCGAGGCTTTATCCGGCCCGCCCGTCTCAAACGGGTCCTCCGACTCAACGGAGCCCCTGTTGAACCTGCTGTCGGCGGACCCGGAGATTGCGCAATCGTGCCCGTCGCCCCCGGCAACCGAACCTCGATCCGGCGTAGACGCGTCGCTGGTGAAATTCATGGAAAGCATCGTATTGGAGGAGATTGGCGTTATGTCGAATGCGAAGCGAACTCCCGACCAATTGCAGCCGGTCGCAACTCCGTCGGACTGCGACGACGTCGCCGACAGGTCGGCGACTCCGCTTCCGGCCGCGCAGCCACCGCAACCGGGTTCACCCTTCCCCGACCTCCCCAAGGTCACCCGCGTTTCTACCACGGATGTTCTGTTGACGGATAATTCCTCGGATGACGCAGATCTGGTTGGTTTTTATATTTACTTATAATATATTTTATTCTTCTCTCCGAAACATCTACTATTTCTCTTAACGTATTTTAGGATGACTTCTACAAAGATATTTTGGAAATGGAACCCGAACATGGCGACAATGAAGATTTAACACCTCTATGTTGGTACATATGTAAATAATTTAATTTAAACATTCAATTCGCTAAGATTTTCTCTCGCAATCCATAATGCGCATTACATCGCAATCGAGTTCAATTCACCTGTTCAATTCACCTTAGATATTACGTTTCATTCGCAGATTCCCCGATGCCCAAGCTTTTCAATGAAAAGGTGGTTCAGATGACGTACGAGTTCGAACGCGACCAAGAAATGTGTAAAGCAGCCAGCGTTAAGGTGACGTCGGAGTTTTGGTTGCAGCGATCGCGCGGCCAAGAGTGGCGCGATTACTACGGCGACGGCGACGTCGACGTCGAGTTCGCCGACGTCGAGACCGAGGCGGAACGAGCGCGGCTCGGCTTCGCGGCGCTGCTCGACGACCTGGCCGGAGAGGTCATCGACGACATGTACACGGGTTCGGCCGACCAGCCGATGCTGAACCTGGCGATCAACGGCGACCTCGCCGCCAGCCAACGACATCGCAGCAGACTGACGCGAGCTCGGTACCACCGAAGCGCCGGCGTCGTCGACAACCTGCCGCAGCTAGAGCGCGTAGTCCGCGGCCACCTGGCGGCGTTGTCCCACTGCGATCGCAATCCGTTCTCGTTGCAGCAGCAACGCGAAACCGACCATAATAAGATGGTTAAAGCGTATTTCAACGACGCCGTCGATACTCTCGAACCGCAATGCACCAACTACGGAGGTTATATCTACAGCATCAAGGATCAAATCGCCGAAGAAGCTTTTCGGATTTATTTAGAAGAGTGTGTCGTTGAATCCGTTACGCTGATGTTGAAAGAAGTTACAAAACCTTTATAATCTTAGGATTTTCATCTTTTTTAACAAATCAATTAATTTTCTACGATAATATATTTTTAGATATATATTTATTTTTATTAATTATTAGTTTGCTCAAACCTTATATTGATTAATTTCACCTTATTATATATCATTGAATATCTCACAATATGAATTTTGAGATTTGTATATATATTTATTATTATATTATTGAATTTTAATAAAATTTCAAATTGATTTCATTTAATTTTACTATATATAATATTATACGACTGATAACAATTATATAAATATAATATAATTAAATATTATTTATATCTTGTTAATATACAGTATATTCTTTTATTGTCGTTATGTAGTATTTTTTACACCTTTATTATAAATTAAAATATGTATACCAAACTTATATTATCACTTATATCATAATTTTATATCTAACTTGTAAATTTCATTATTATATGTTTTAAATATATGATATATAATTCAAATATGATTCTTATAAAATCTTATATTGGATATTGTTGGTAATAAATGATTGCTAATATATTCGGTTGTTAAATAAATAATTGTCCTCAATTACTGAGTCACTTATAAATAAATGCAGTTTGTTAGTCACATGTATATATTTGAAAATTATGAAAAATTAAATTATTTATTAAATTTATTAAAATATTGAATTAAATAATTTATTCTAATTTAAATTATTAATTTTGAACAAATTTTGATATTTGATATATTTTCATCAGTTTAGACAGATATAGACATCCTTTTGTACATTGATATTGTTTACAGAAAACTTGCAATGTTCATCAGAAATTGTAAATTATTAACTTTTTACAACCAATCAAAATTATTGTTATTTTAATTATATTTATATTTATTAATTTTTTAGATTTATAAACAACTGGTGCTTTTACAAAATTAAAATGTTAAAACCCAATATTCATATTATATAAGCATTTGATAAAAAAATATAAAAAATATACACTAATTTTGCGAGTATATTATTTTAATAATCAGAAGTAAAATATTACCTACTGATAGACTAATATTTTGTATAAATATCATTATCCAATTATAGTATTGTACACAGATAAGTTTATAATTAATGGGATGTGTCTAGACGTATATATCTATGTATGTATTGTTATTATAATAATATCATACAGTGATAACTATATTGTATAATATATGAATTATTTGAATAAATGTTATTATAAAATATAGTTATACATGAAATAATATATACGTAAGTGTAGCTACATAATATTGAATTAGATCATTATTCTAATCCAAATCTAAATTTTATTGTGTAATTTCATCTTTTAATATATATTTATTTACGAATATATGATTAGCCAATTTTGATTGGCTCTTAAAAAGTAAACAAATCTAGATTTTTGATCAACATTACAAGTTTTTTGTAATCATTAGCCATTGCCATAATTTTATTTTATTTATATATTTCAAATATAATGTGGATATATTTATAAATAATTATAACATAATTAATATAAATGATATCTTATTATTTTACACATGATTAATAAAGTCAATCGATTTATAATCGAATTATGATTAAAAGTATTATATTATGTAATTAACATAATGTATTTATTTATTCATATTTACTACAAATTCTAGTTAGTCATACGATTTAGTCGCTTATTCCATTTATTATACTATTATAAATTTACAATATATTACCTTACATTTATCATTATTTAATATAAATATGGTTAGTCTATCTGACAATATTAGAAGATCGAATTCATCAGGGGTTAGTTATTACAATATCTCGATTATATATAAACTAGTAAATGCATGAATAATATAGAAAGAGAAGATGTTTCAAATATGATTCATTACACATCACTGAATAATAATTAAGAACTACTACTTGAATTTATCTTTCGAATTATGTAAAATTCTCATCTATTATGTTATATAAATGCGTCTAAGTGTTTTTATCACACGATGTTGGATTATTACTAATAATGATATTTGATAGTATAACTATAGTTATCTTCCATATACTTAGTATAGATGTAAAACCAATCAGTATTAAAACATAGAGGATATTCAATAGTTACTCTACAGATGTAAATTCATCATTGTATAAATATTTGTTTTGTTTTTGTTTATAAATCTAATTTCATTAACATATATAATGAATGTGTGTATTGTATATTATATAACATATTAGGTCAATACTATATTCCAATATATTGATTATGTCAATTTCAATTAAGTGATCATATATGTGTCAGATTTTAAATTTTATTTATATACCTTCGAAGTATCCCCTTATTCTTTAATAATACCGAAGATTAATCTTGGATAACACTATATAGTGATCGTTGTGAGGTGTGGTAGTTTCAAGATTCCATTAATCAACGTATTATATAATATTTATTGGTACATGATTATAGATTGTTAATTATGAATATAGTAAGGGCATTAACTTAATTGTATACAATTATAAACGTGATTGAAATTATAGATATAATCTTATAGAGTATTGCATATATAATTTACAATATGTACAATATAGTTGTTTCATCGTCATTTATTAATTTGTCAAATTATATCAGAAATTATTGTATTTACTATAATGCAAACCTATAGGTGAATTAGTTATTAACTGAGTGACAATATTTTCTAGGTGATATCATCGAAACCATTAGGATCTTTAAAATGATAGTTAATAAAATATTAATACTACCAATTTAGTTAGTAACAAAATATAATATTTACACATGATATCTAACATTATTTTCTTATCTATATTATAATAGGGATTTATTTACTGTAGAGCTAATATATTTCTAATATTCTGAAATATTATAAATTTATTTTCCATTGTGTAGTTAGTAAGAAAATGTATTACTCTACCATACATTTTTGTTTTTATTTGTTTTTATATATATATTAATGTAAGTTAATAAATAAAATATAGTATTACTATATTATCTGCGAATAATTTTAGTGGAATTTATTAATTATATTTTAAATTTAATTTTACTTTATTATTTTATTGTATATAATTTATCAACATATTTTTTGATATAAATTATATAAATGTAAATTATATGATCATTTAAGTTAGTTAATCACAATATTACATTACTATTCTTTGATGTTATACAGCTGTTAAACCACACAAATATATTCTGTAAAGAATAAATTATATTACTTCCTTATTTGTATAAATCATGTTATTCTGGTAAATAAAATAAAATTATAATATTTATTTTATGACTAATATCTATTATTAAAATAATATTTGAAAGTACTCTATATATATATATGGTTATATACTGAATACATATCCTGCACAGTATATACGCTGTACAAATATTGAAGGTTTAGTGCACCCGCTACCAAACACAGGGCTATTTCTTTGATGACTCGCAAATAAACGCAGATTTAGAAGATTTGCTCAGTGACGATGTCAGCGATAATCTGTACGGACTGCAACCTTTTCGCCCGATTAAAGTTGCCCCCTATATTGTACTCCTTATCGTAGTCACGGTTACTATATTATTAGTTTACTTAGCAATTAGTTAGCTTATTAGTGATTTATTAATGTAGGTATTAGCTATTGTAGTAGACATTATGTTTGTGTATTGTTAGCATTAGTTATTGTAGTTATTGTAGCATTAGTTATTGTATTCGTAATGAGTTAAAATATTAATTACTAAGAATAGTTATTAGTTAGCTTAATGAATTGCTAGATTAGAGATTAGTTAGTTTAGATATTAGTTAGATTAGCCTTTAATCAGCTAAGTGATTAGTTAGATTAGCCTTCATTCAGCTAAATGATTAGTTAGATTAGAGATTAATCAGCTAAATAATTAGTTAGATTTGAGATTAATCAGCTAAATAATTAATTAGATTTGAGATTAATCAGCTAAATAATTAGTTAGATTAGAGATTAATCAGCTAAATAATTAGTTAGATTAGAGATTAATCAGCTAAATAATTAGTTAGATTAGAGATTAATCAGCTAAATAATTAGTTAGATTAGAGATTAATCAGCTAAATAATTAGTTAGATTAGAGATTAATCAGCTAAATAATTAATTAGATTAGAGATTAATAAGCTAAATAATTAGTTAGATTAGAGATTAATCAGCTAAATAATTAGTTAGATTAGAGATTAATTAGCTAAATGATTAGTTAGATTAGAGATTAATAAGCTAAATAATTAGTTAGCTTGGTAATAAATTCACTTCTAAATTAGCCATTAATTAGTTTAGTTGCTAGTTATTTGATTTATTAATTACAAATTGTCATATTATCTTATTAGGGTATCCATTAGCTTGTATAGTCATTATTTAGCATAGACATTGGTTAGATTAGTTACTAAATAATTTAGCTATTAGTTAGTTTAGCAATTTGTTGGTTTAGTAAAATGAGCTAGTATTAAGAATAGAAATTAGTAAATTAACTTCAATGAATATCTAAATAAATAATGTAATTTTGCATTCTGAACTATTACATATTTCATGATATTAATAATTAATAATTATCACTTATATCGATAGTCATATTAAGTATAATATTTCATTTTAAAATCATATTTCCAGGTTTGCATGGGTCTGCTGACCGTGATTATTCCCCTGGACGCAATAATAAATCACATGGGCATCGTGAGACCTTTGATGCCGCTAATAGCAGCCCACTGTCTCACGTGGTGTATCACGGCTATAGTGCAGGTCCGTAGTACACCTCCTTAATCAACGACTTCAACATCTATAATTGATTTTAAGTAATGGATATATGATTATTATAAATGTTTGCAATTGAATTACACATTGAAGTTTAATCAAGGCAATTATCTAAAAAATAGCTTTACGCATTGATAATTAATACCATAAATCACTTTAGCACTTTTAGTAAACATATTCTTTTTCTATAGTACTAATTAGAATGCGGCCGAAAAAAATAATAAATGTACAATATTTATTATTTATGAATGGAATACATTATCATTACCTCGATAAACGTACTTTATCACTGCAATGTTGGCAGTACGTGCTTCACAAGAAACATAAGCTGTCGAGGACATGCGGTTACCTGGAATTGTACAGGAGGACGGCATCATGGCGTCGAGCACCGCTGATCATCCTATCGGCAGGTTCTGTCCTCCTTCGACGTCTGCGTATTCTCCGTTACATTATTTGTAGTACTTACGCGTAATAGTAAACGCGTACTTACTCTCGCGTTAACTATTAATTTATTTATTTCAACGTTTCGTTACGTTTTTAACAATTATATTTTATTTATTAATTCGATTGCGAATGTAATATCCAGGCAAATTATGAATCTACCCGAGAAACGTATAAAACTGATGAGTTTCCATTTAACTTGGATATATATGAACTTGTGTAATAATACCACATAGATTTAGATTATGCACAGGGACTTATTACCATATTATATATTTGAATTACTATTCCTAACCCTATCGCATTGAACTGCACGATAGCCTGTGTGTATACATATATGCCTAGTAAAGAGTTTCGCTAAGTCACCCACCCCCACCCCCCACTCACCCCTACCCCCACTCACCCCCCCCCCTACCCCATCTACAGGCAGCGTTTGTCTCTTGATTACCGTATCCTTAGTGGACACGTTGTGCTACGGAAACCCTTCCTACTTTAACTGCCACACAAATTGGCCCACGCGTCTTATCTACTATGTACAGGTACGTCGAGGGTATGGTCCTACGTGGGGGCTTACGGCCCGGGTATCCATCTTCTTATCGGAGTGACCATAGTGGCATACTATATCTCTCACTGCGAGCTATCTTCTATTGCGTGTAATCCGCATAAATTAAACATGAATATATGAATATATTTCCTTTTTTAATAAATATATTGAATAACAATTGGAATCACTTAATATTTAAAATATAGAAACTGAATTAACTTTTTTTAATAATTATCATTTCCTTTGTTTTGTATCGTTAAATTATTTTTCTATTTTATATATTATCCTATTTTACTCTATTTTATCGTTAGGTTGTTACTTTCTTGATATCCGCTTATCTTTGCAGGCTTTGTTATTATTGGAAGTCACCATTGTTCTGATCAATCTATCCGTTTACCTCCGTTAGTCCATTTCAGCAGTTTTATCTCGTCGATAATATACATGAGGCATTCCATTCTCTGCCGAATTATTTACTTTCATTTAATATGTATGCGTTGTAAATACAAATAATCTCTATCCATAAATCAAAGATAGTAACCCAACGGGACGTGCGTTTGTTTATAATAACTAGCATTACCATCGATTCCGACCTAAAACACATTCGACAGACAAAACTTTACTGTTCAACAAGAACAAACCACACATCGACGTCAATCAACACGGATACCCTTTCCTGCGCTCTTCCAATCATATCGATGATATCGGCGTCAGGTTTTCAGATTTCCTTTAACTAGTAAAATGCACGCATTGCATTGTGTGTATTCTTTATATAATGTAATCTTATTAATAGTTATTGTACATCAAAATATATTTATTAAATATATATTTATATTATATATCTCGTATTGAATAGTACAATGGACCATCACTCTATACGCTGCACACTTAATATCTTTGTTTATTAAGTACAAATAATGTTCTACGCCATCATTCTATTCTATTACAATTTATTTTATTATCGTTTTTTAGATATTCGTGTTTCATTTCAACGTTTTTAATTTTAAATAATTTATTTTAAATCTCAAAAAAAAATTGCATTAGTTCTGCTTCGGCAAATGATATCGCTGACTTTAGCATTTCACACCACCATTTCACACAAAGGGACGAGGCCGATTCCGATGAACTACTGGAGAAGCAGGCCGACCTCATTCGTTACCTGAAAATCCACAACATGTACTTATCGAAAAAGATTTTTCAGTTAACGAACGAAGCATCTCAAATTCCCGTTGCGGCTATTTCGCTTCCACCCGCAGTCGAAACTACTTCCGCTGTGCCAACGACGTGACTAATTTGAGTGAATTCAAATCTATGTTTCCCATATTATTGCTTCGCTATTATGGGGATTACAAATAATACAAATTACTAGAACTTATAAATATTTTCAAACGTTGACTAATTAGCCTCTATTCTGAATTTTCGTTATTCGTGTCTATGATTATTGCTCTTCAATTAACAAGTGAATTAATCTCTACTAGTGATACATTAATTGTTACTAAATTAGATAGTTGATACAGATATATTATACAAATTAATACAATCCGGTAATTTTTCGATTGGACAAATACAATTTAATACCTTTATATTTTTCTATTTATAATATTTACAGAACACTTTTAATAATAAAATGATGGAAAATATTTATTATTGTTATTATTTAACATTAGAAAACATATTTTTTATTATTTTAATTTTCAATTATAAATATATATATTTATATCACAATACATTTGAAATGATATAAATGTACTTCATTATATTATATATGATTCATTTACTTTAACACTTTAAATAATTTATATATTACGATCTAATAAGTTTAAAAGTACGTAGAGATAAACTTTCAGCGATATTATTGTTGCTATACATGTAATATTGACAATGCTACGCCGACAAGCGCGCCAAACAATACAGCCAGAAGTACGGCGAACGAGCCGGCGGCCATTACAACGGCCACCGTATATCCAGGCACGTCGGTGCCGTCGTACGGCGTCAGCATGCGTCGGCGGTTCGCTTTCAGCGACGCCGCCGCCGACGGCCAAGCGTTCGGCCCGAACAAGCGGTACTGTTGCGTGGTGAAGGCGCCGAACCAACAGCGGCGCGCCAGCGACGCACCTCCCGCGCGCACCAAAGACACTAGATCGGGTCGGCAGCCGACGCCCGCCGCAAGCCGTTCCATGTACGCGAATCCGTTAACCGCGAAACGATACTTCGGGGAAGAGGAAAACTTGGACGCCTGGGATCGGCTGGATGCGGCGTTAGCGCGGCTCATCACAGCCTCTTCCGGTAGGACAATGGATCCCTATAGTAGTATCCGCGTTACAAATCATAGTAAATGTTATTCTATATGACGCTTATTTATAAATAAATGATATAATAATATCTATGAAAAAATATACTAAATTCGTAGGTTGCGAAAATAAAAAATAGTAAATATAAAAATATGATATAATAATTAAAATATGTTATATTTGTTGCGTCGTGTTTTAAGTTTATTAAAAGTTTCTTACGTTTTCGTTAAGCTTCCGAATCTCGTATAAATATGTTTTATTAGAGTGTAGCATATATTTAACAACATTAAACAAAGCTATTTTGCGCACTTTGATCAATATATAATTATGTATTAATATATACACTAGTAATCATAACCTTGAATACCTTACAAACATATCGTGCTTGCATTTCGGATACGGGGGGAATTGCCCCTAATGGATTTATATATCCGATAAACGCAAGATTCTTACAAGATGGAAGAAACATCTGAAATTGACATCAGATATCGGATACATTGTAATAGCTCCGGATATTATATATTTTAGTTACATATTTATTGTTCATTAACTTTCATGTATAGGTCGACTTGACTTGAAACTTCGCAGATATCGGGGCACAAAAAATCCATATTAACATTAAATCCAGTAGCCAGTACTACGGTATCAATAGCGGCCTGTTTTCCATCGGAGAACTCTATAGCGTTCTCGTGGAATCGTTTAATATTCTTAGTCAATATAATTGATCCTATATAGTTTGATATCATTATAATTACGATATTTAGTCATAAAATCAATGTTTTAATATGCATGATTACGTTTTATTTGTTATATAATATGTACTACACTTTTTAATTTATTTAGTAAGAATTCCGATTAATGTACATTTAATATTTATATTAGTAGTATCTATTATAATCTTATATATATATATATATATATATATATATATATATATATATACATAACCTTGGATCAATTTGCTTTGAATGTCATCGTTAAGAGTTATAAACTGTTTGCTGCAGTTTTGATTTGGTCGAATACCATAAACAGAACTGTTAAGTATTTTGCTAATCTTTCTCTCTGCGATTCTGTTGCACATAAATAATATTGTATACAAACAATGGTTATATTTAATATTACTGATTTATGGAGGAACTTGGTTAATGGTATATATATTCGCATATCATAATTTAATATAAATATTATGTAATAATCTTCTGCGTGTAGTGCACGGTAGATATATTATCTCTGGTAGAACAAATAGAATACATAACAAATCTAAAGATAGTTTCACTTATAGGTAATTTATTATTACTATTCTATATTGTGTAGTAATATATCACAATATAAAGTAGTTCAAAATATAAAATATATTTCACAATGCATCATAAATAATCATCACAAACAACATCCTCAATTATCTTCAATATCTTAAACTGTATCACCTATTTATTCTTTTTAGACTTAATAATAACTAACTTATCTTTATACCACACAGGAAGATGTTTCTTGACCTCGTAATTGAATCTTGACTTACTAATGAAATCATCTGGTAAACCATTATCGCCAGTTCTTCTTTTCAAGAATACTCCGGATCGTGTACTTAAATATACCTGTAAAAATATATGTAAATAAGTACATAATAATATATGTAATTCTATATTGTATTCAAATAGTTGATGTTATATATATATCATTAATAATGTTAAAAATATATAGTATATGTATATAATATATATTATATTTAATCATATTTATTATACGAATAACTTGTTTTGATACTCTAGAAATTTCTGTAGCAATATCTGCTCCGGTATTCCCAAATCCAACAACGCAGACATTTTTATCTTTATACATTTCGGGCGATTTATAATGAAGTGAGTGTATAATTTTACCTGAATAAGTTATAATTATGATTTAGTAAAGTAAATATTCATACATATTTAGTACTATATACATGTATATAGTATACAGTATATGAATATACTGTAGTATATGTTCGATTATTCATAGTAAAATTTATAAATGTTGTATATGAATAATTGCCGATGCTATAGAAACATATAATACATATTTTATTAAAGTGTTTTATATAATACGTATTAGAGTTTATTGGAATATATTATAGTATATTAGAATATAACTACATTTATAGTTTATATGTTATTTCATGGATGTTCGTATTTCGTAGTATAATATATACATGTTGAGATAACGGTAAAGTGTTTGTTCCCAAGTACATGATTACACGGTACTAATTACTAATTTAATTACTAATTACGGTTCCGTTACTAATCAGAATTAACGATATAATTATTAGATAATATATACCTTTTTCTAAATAGTGAGTATTTTATTCATGCAATATGCATTATCATTTATATTGTAGAGAAGATAAAATAACAATAATAATCATTTCTATTTAATCTATAGTATAAGTATCGTAACATTGAGAACATATGTCCGTTATCAGAACACATTATTTACAAATAGGCACATCCCGCTTTAGAATATACCTGATATAATCACGTAGTAGTTAATCTTACCATGGTAAGTATGCACAATAAGTAACCGTGAGTAATACGTCACGTGTAATAACTCATGAGTAAGTAACCACGAGTAAATTAATACTAGTAAGTAACTGTAAATAAATATTATAACTGTAAGTAAACATTATTAAGTAATTATAAATAAGTATTGATGAATAAAAAAACTTATTAAGTATTTATGAATATGTAACAATGAGTAAGTAATTATTAATAAATTATAATAATTTAGTTATAACCATGAGTAAGTATTAATGAATAAATAAACATTTAAAATAATACATATGAGTAGATAACTAATCATTAAGAAATAAGGATAAAGTACCCTCTACTATTTACATTAAGTAAATATTAATAATTAATTATATAACTACTAGTGGTAACCACGCATAATATATATATCTATATATATATATATATATATATATATATATATATATATATATATATATATCTATGCATAAGTATTCATGAGTAAATGAATTTGAATTAGTAATATTTATTAAATCATATATTAATAAGTAATAATGAGTAGGTAATTTATTATTATAACTATGAGTAATAACCATATATAAGTATCCATGAATTAGTAACTAGTAAGTAACCATAAATAAGAATGAATGAATACATAATAATGTATAAATAACTGCGGGTAAGTAACAATGTACATTGTACATTATACACATAATCCTGAATATGTTGTAGTAATTCTACTTAAAAACGATATAAATTAAAACTATTGAAATATATATATATATATATCATCATTTTAGTTTTAGTTATAATACATACACATTAAATGGATATATTCATTAATCAATTAATTATAACCTTTAAACTGATCTTGATTTTCAAATCTAACAATATTAGGGTCTGATAATTTTCCATTGCATACCATGATAAAATCAAATTCTTCTCTGAAATTTGAGTTATATTATTTTGTAAATAGCTGTTATATAAGATTATCACTGTCCGTGTTCATGTTTACTTTTTTTTTTACATATACACACACGAACATACACACGCACACATATACACTCATACATAAATATATAAATATATATATATATATATATATATATATATATATATATATATACTACAATATATTAAAATATAACCAATTCAATTTTCTACTAAATTCTTAAAATACTGTCTAGTCAATAATCCAGGTAATTTCATATTTTATGTTGTGTAATAATCATACAAATTAATTATCATATAATAAGAACATGTCGAATTTATATATATTATAAACATTTTATATTAAAAATATAATTATAATTGATGAGTATATTCATGTATTTTTCTTTTCTTGGTAAAATTCTAACTTTAAATCTTTGTTGAGTAATTTGTCAATCGTGTAGGAAACTCTGAACCCGCCCTCTTTTAGAGGTTTCACATTTATCACCCTGTGCCCAAAACGGATGTATTGCCTCAAAGAGAAATTGTCCACAAACATCTCTATATACTCCAAAAATTTTCTATTGAGTTATTGTGGATTCAATAATATATATATATATATATATATATATATATATATACATATATATATATATGCATTCCTATATAGTTGTATAATATATATATATAGTTTTTTTATAGTTTAATTTTATTTTCGAATACATATTTATTATAATTATAATTATATCTATTATTTTTTATAAATTTGTTATTAACACTTATAGAAAATATAATATAAAAGCAATACATACATGTTAATTATCGTATTGTCGACACATGTAAATGCTATAATAAAATATTTAAAACACTATGATATCGCTAATCTTTCCAAGTACTGATATTATCCCAATATTTATAAATTCAATAACATGATAGCACAATCTGTATTCACTACCTTTAACATACTAATTTAAATATTCAGTTCGAATCACATGAATCACTCTTCAGATATTGAAGATTCTAATGAAAATTAGATTTTCTAATATTAAACACTTGCATACTAACTGAAACTAACAAGGGTGTTAGATCTTTAGATTATAGATTATAACATAACAAAATATAATCAAAGTTTCAATGCCAAATAATAATCATAGCAAGGAATAATAAATAATAACTCTTCTAATGAATTCATACATAGTAATTCAAATAATAGGTGTGATTATTCCTTATAGAAACTATAAATACCTAACCTGGCTAAGCTAGAATATAATCACATGCAGCATAGTTGATAAACAGCTGTTTATAGTTTAGGGATACTATTATAATCAATGAGTTAGTATTCCCAAATAATGGATAGAAACCATTTTTACATTTTTTTAATCTATAAATAGGCTTTCTTTATATCCTATCTTATTTACGCTTACTCAACTATAGAAACATTGTGTACGTGGAAACTAGAAACATATGTTGGGTTTGAAAAATTAGATTCAGAGGACTAAACGAATAAATTCGATATTTATATAACGTGGCTTAATTTGAGTAATGAATGTTGTTCAATCCTATAGGATTTACTGTGTAAATAATGCCAATTATTTCAAGGTCTACATATCACTGATCAAAAAATACATATATGCTAAATCAAAGAGTATATATGAATATTTCTCCATGTTCCCCATATTATGTGTTATATATATCCAATAATATTGAGTCCATATCTATTCTTAGAAAATATAGAGTTTAAAAGGATTTTATTATTTACTAATAATAATGTATCATAACGAATATTATTCTTATGACTACAATACTCTATTATCGAGACGTTAGAAGAACAATCTAGGTACGATTTATCAAGTATAAGTATATATTTTTCTTTCATTAAATGCTAAAAAAATGTAGCTTTTTAAGTTTTAAAACACTCGTCCATTATATAAATTATCATAATTATTATTTCACACCTGGAAAAATCTGAAAATGAAATATAATTAGGTATGGCTATTCGTGTTAAATTGCGTTACAGAGCACTTGGTAAATTCACCAAGAAAGTTTATTTAATTTCCAAATACAAAACTTACTCCATATTGGGAAATCACTAAATAACTTTACTCTCACGTGATCCTTCCACAAGTAAAGTCCATGAGTCTTTATATTATCTATCGGTATGCACTTTAAACGTTTTATCGGATTGATGACTAATATACTCGATACAGTTACATAATAAACCCATGCTAATAGGAATTGCAATTGGACAGATTTAACAAGAATGTGATGCATGGATACATGTAAAAGTAGTTCCAATATTCAAGCAAACTGCATTTAAAAGTAATTAAATATTCTGGTTTCGTATCATAAACATTTTTAAGATCATTTTAAATGTTTTATAATATATTTTATTTTAAACTTTTTAATTGTTAGAATTTATTCATTTCCGTCTATAATGAAAAGTCATATTTTCATTATAATACTACATAAATATATGTATATAAATATATATATATATATATATATATATATATTTATCTAAGTTATATTAATAAAGATTTATAAATTTAAAAACATATATTGACTCGGGAAGACTTATATTTGGATGTATATGAATATATTAATTATTTATAATAATATATTATTCATTAAAAATTAATAATAATGAGTTATAATGAAATAATATAAATTAATATAAATTAATATATAGCTTATGATAATAATAATAATATAAGTTAATATATATCTTATATAAATAATATAATATAAACTAAAACAAAAGTTAATTAATAGTTATTTGCTAACTAACGTATGTTTCATATAATTTGGCCAATCAGCAGGAAATGGAAAATCGCTGAACGATGTCATTTCCTTACTAGTATTTGTTACAGTTGATTCTATAACTGACCCTTGACCTACTTCTGCTATCTATAATTCATATATCATACATTTTGGTATGTTTTTCAAGATTAGTAAGACATCGTAAGTCAAATACGAAATTATTATGATAACAAATTAATTAAGAAATATTTCACGCGCCAAACAATGCGAATATTCGCATTGTTTACAATTTTGAGTAACTTTTATTGTTTACATATCACTTTATGGTAAACAATAATATATTAGTAAAAAATGTTTACATTGTCTCGATATACAATATATAGTCTATAAGGAATTTTTTAATAAGTATACTTAATTGATTAGCTGGTAGCTATATATATGATTATGCATGCTACAATAGCTATAGCTATATATATAAATATATATATATATATAGATATATATATATATATATATATATATATATATATATATATATATATATATATATATAGTATATACAAAATATATTTGTCAGTTCACGGAATAATTATTATATGAAATTATTTATATTAAATTATTTCATTATTCTATATATTATTTAGTGTCTTTAGTTTAAACTCTTAAAGTAAATTCTAACCTCTCTGTAATTCCACAAACCACCAATCAGATGTGATTGTTCGAAGCATGTGACTTCTCCAACTTCAGCTTCCAGGACACATTTCATAGAAGCAATTCCGCTAATGCCAGCTCCGATAACCAATACCCTATTCGCTCCTCATTAAACGATAGGATAGTAATAAATAGTATATTTTAAAATATTAAACAATGTGATGTAATATATATGAAACAAAATGATATGAGAGTTATGTAAAAATCCTTTTATATTCTAATATAATTAAAAAACCTCGCGATTATCCAAGACACCAGATGAATAAACTATTATACAACATTATATAATAATTTAAAAAATAAACATAATATATTTTCCCTTTTATCATATAACAAAAAATCTAAAAAATTGGATACTTT
>OZ038314.1:37670092-37742653 GCA_964035775.1 Osedax frankpressi | reverse complement strand
TCGGATTGATGACTAATATACTCGATACAGTTACATAATGCCCATGCTGATAGGAATTGCAATTGGACAGATTTAACAAGAATGTGATGCATGGATACATGTAAAAGTAGTTCCTATATTCAAGCAAACTACATTTAAAAGTAATTAAATATTCTGGTTTCGTATCATAAAAATTTTTAAGATCATTTTAAATGTTTTATAATATATTTTATTTTAAACTTTTTAATTGTTAGAATTTATTCATTTCCGTCTATAATGAAAAGTCATATTTTCATTATAATACTACATAAATATATGTATATAAATATATATATATATATTTTTTTTTATCTAAGTTATATTAATAAAGATTTATAAATTTAAAAACATATATTGACTCGGGAAGACTTATATTTGGATGTATATGAATATATTAATTATTTAAAATAATATATTATTCATTAAAAATTAATAATAATGAGTTATAATGAAATAATATAAATTAATATATAACTTATGATAATAATAATAATTTAAGTTAATATATATCTTATATAAATAATATAATATAAACTAAAACAAAAGTTAATTAATTAATAGTTATTTGCTAACTAACGTATGTTTCATATAATTTGGCCAATCAGCAGGAAATGGAAAATCGCTGAACGATGTCATTTCCTTACTAGTATTTGTTACAGTTGATTCTATAACTGACCCTTGACCTACTTCTGCTATCTATAATTCATATATCATACATTTTGGTATGTTTTTCAAGATTAGTAAGACATCGTAAGTCAAATACGAAATTATTATGATAACAAATTAATTAAGAAATATTTCACGCGCCAAACAATGCGAATATTCGCATTGTTTACAATTTTGAGTAACTTTTATTGTTTACATATAAAGTGGTAAACAATAATATATTAGTAAAAAATGTTTACATTGTCTCGATATACAATATATAGTCTATAAGGAATTTTTTAATAAGTATACTTAATTGATTAGCTGGTAGCTATATATATGATTATGCATGCTACAATAGCTATAGCTATATATATAAATATATTTATATATATATATATATATATATATATATATATAAATATATATATATATATATATATATATATATAAATATATATATATAGATATATATATATATATATATATATATATATATATATATATATATATATATAGTATATACAAAATATATTTATCAGTTCACGGAATAATTATTATATGAAATTATTTATATTAAATTATTTCATTATTCTATATATTATTTAGTGTCTTTAGTTTAATTTAGTCTCTTAAAGTAATTTCTAACCTCTCTGTAATTCCACAAACCACCAATCAGATGTGATTGTTCGAAGCATGTGACTTCTCCAACTTCAGCTTCCAGGACACATTTCATAGAAGCAATTCCGCTAATGCCAGCTCCGATAACCAATACCCTATTCGCTCCTCATTAAACGATAGGATAGTAATAAATAGTATATTTTAAAATATTAAACAATGTGATGTAATATATATGAAACAAAATGATATGTGAGTTATGTAAAAATCCTTTTATATTCTAATATAATTAAAAAACCTCGCGATTATCCAAGATACCAGACGAATAAACTATTATACATTATACAACATTATATAACAATTTTAAAAATAAACATAATATATTTTCCCTTTTATCATATAACAAAAAATCTAAAATCCTGGATACTTTCTTGGTCTGTTACCAAGACAATGTGGTAAGGTGTTATATTTTAAAATATAAGATAGTACCGGCAAATATAGTGAATACAAATATAATAGTTTTTTGATTTACCTTGATGTACTAAAAGATTTAAAAGATTTAAATACTACATTTGTAATATTGTATGGGTATAATATATTACGAATTAAAAAAATAACAAAAATTACTGAAAACTAACCAATGAATATCGACCAATCAATCTAGATTATCTTATTTTTAAAGTTGGCAATAATATTTAAAAAGATATATAGAAAAATCCAGATTATATAATTATTAGTATATATTATTAAATATCAATAATTAATCAAAAATTAAAATTTATTTACCAAAATCTAATTATTTTATCGTTCATTTAACAATAAAACTAATTTGACATAACCATAATAATGAAGATTACGAAATTAGAGGAAATATTGAATTATAATATATTATATATTATATATAGTGAAAATTATATATAGTGAAAGAAGTTAATACAATACAAATTAAATCCAATGAATTTTATATATACTAATAATTTATATGCAAAAACTATAGTTTAGTATTTAGAAACTATATATAGATTAAGTTACAGTGAATTATTACCTATTAATTTTCCTTTGATAATCTAACAAATGAAATGGAATTATCTATACAGTTTTATGAATATTTTGTATACATGTAGTCATAATATATATATATATATATATATATATATATATATATAATATATCTATATATATATATATATTTGTGTGTGTGTGTGTATGTAAGTATGTATGCGTGCTGGTGTTTGTATGTGTTTGCTAGACATATAAGAACAATAATAAGTTATATAGTTGAAGGTAATATTTATTATAAATGAACATTATTTAGAGACCAAATAATGACAATATGATATTTTTAATTATTACTTTTTGGTCAAAGTTCCACAAAATTTCACTTGGTTTTTTATTTTAACTTATTATAAATTTTACGATAATATATTACTTATATCACAGTATATCACATTTCATGTTATAAAAAAATAATATACCCCTACTCAAATCAATAACAAAATCCTATGATGTACAATGTACATTGTACAATGTACAATGTACATGCATGATATCTTTTATATTGTAAAAAATAAAATGACCTGGATCGTTTCTGGGTCCTGGATCCTATTTAAAATGCCCTCGGTGTCATTATTTGTATATCAAGTATTCTCATATATTCAGAGAGAGTATATATGTATATATTTTAAGCTAAAATTACTTTAATATATTTATAATTTAACATTCTATGTAATAATTATATCGCTTAAAAAAATATTAAAACAATTATTTGCTGGTTAAATCTAACAATTTGCTAATCAATAATGTAGTATATAATATATATATATATATATATATATATATATATATATATATTATATGATATAGATTTTATATTATAATATATATATATATATATATATATATATATATATATGTTAGTTCGTGAGATGCACGCAGTGTGTGTGTATTTGTATGTGAGTGGGTGTGCTTGCGTGCGCTTGTATGTGTATGCATATGTATGTATATCTTTATATGCGGTTTGTGTACATGTGTGTATATGTGTATTTATGGATGTATGTGTATGTGTATGTATATTTATGGATGTGTATATGTGTGTTTAGTTACTGTACGACGTACAGTGTACGCATGTGTGTGTGTGAGTACGAATACGTATTCGTACTTTATGATTAATGGATAGCATTTCTTTTGTTTATATGAAATATTAAATATTTTTGTTAACTACTAACTTTTGAATTCACCATTTTGTTGCATATTTGTTTGCATATATTATTAAATATTTGTATTTGTTATAATAATAATACAATTTACAAAGCTTTTGTTTTCTCAAAACTGCAAATTAATAAGGTATACAGTTGTGATTTTGATATATATTTTCTGAACCCGTTTAACTAAATAACGTGTACAATGTCAACATCTATACATATAGCTACAATATACCACTGAAATTAAAACTATATTTACTACGTTTAGTAAATATTGAATGTCTACATTCTATGTGTAAAGCAACTCGCTTTGAATAAAGATAAGTAGATACTGATTCATCATAGAGAGACGAATGTCAGTAAACATAAACTACACACGCTGTTATAGATTAAAAATATAAGATTTCCTACATATTATATGCTACTGTATATTATACGTATATCGTATACTCTCATTTTATTGTATATCGCGGAAAAACAAGATATAATATAAATAATAAACTACACTAACTACACTAGCCACACCAATTAACTAACTACACTAATATATACAACATATACAAATCTCATATGAAACGGACAATAAATAACATGTAAATATAATAGCTTAATAATGGTACATACATGTTTATATATGTATAATATAAGCATACTATTAATATATTACGTTAATGTACTATACATCGATATCATATATTATATATATATATATATATATAAAATATATCATGTTATGGATACATTACCTTATACATATATAATCTATACATATTATCTTATTAGGGAATATATTAAATACATATTACTATATTTTGTTTATAACTATTGTGTCTATTATTAATTGAATCGTAATATAATCCCTATGTATACAATACTTATAATTATCGTCTTTAAATATAATAATTTATATCATATATATATATATATGTATGTGTGTGTGTGTGTATGTGTGTGTATGTGTGTGTGTGTGTGTGTGTGTGTGTGTGTGTGTGTTTGTGAAGAATTTATTAACCACAAATAATTGAACATATATTAATAAATGTTCTACAAGGTGTAACCGATATATATACGAATAAAAATGAACGATATAATAAAATAAAAAATAAAAGTAATGTAGCGTTTCAAGGTATGTGTAAGTGTTATAAAATAAAATAAATATAGGGGAGGTGATTAGTCTCACCTAAGCAGAGAGCTTTTAGTTTGCGCTTAAACATGTTAATAGTGACAGTGTGGGATAATAGTATTTTAGGAAAGTGGTTCCATTTGTTTTGGGCTAGGTAGCGGAAACTTTTGTTTCCAACCGAATTTAATGGCATGGGATGTAGTGAGAGGGTTATGAGGTGAGAAGATCGTAGTTTTCTGTAGTTTGCTTTCATATTTAGTACTTGTCTTAAGTTATGTGGTTTTCATAAGTTAGGGTTTTCTTTAATATGGTTAGTAGTTTGTAGTCGATGGGGTTAGCAGTTGTCATCAAGTTTAGTCGTAATAGTAAGTCCGTAATGCTTGTAGTATAGTCATATTTTTTGAGTTTGTAAATTAGTCGGATACTTCTGTTAATAATTGCGTCAAGTCTTTTAAGTGTAGTCTTAGTTTGTCGCGTGATTAAGTATTGCAATAGTTTAGTCGATATAGTAGTAGCGAATGTGTAAGTAAAATGGCAGTGTTTTTATTTATTTAAGGTCGGAGTTTATATAAGTAAGTATAAATGGTAAGTAGTCTGTTTCAGTGAGAGAATGTGTTGGTCAAAGTTTAATTTGTTGTCAAATTTGACTCCAAGATATGTTGTCGAGTTAGATTGTTTAATCGGTATGTCATTTATGAAAATCTTTGGGAATGCGGGTTCTATATTTAATTTAGCAGTGGAAATATTAATGAGTTCTGTTTTAGTAGAGTTCAGTAGTAGGTCATTTATTGTCAGCCAGTTATCTAAATCAGTAAGAAAGTTATACAAGTTATGATCTACAAATTCTATGTTAGAGTGCAATTCAATATCATCCGCATAAAGATTATAATTTACATCTGGATATTTATTAAATATATGTTGAATGGGAGTAAAAAAATGGCGAATATTATTTGGGAAAACACGGATCCTTGGGTAACTCCATGCTTCATTGGATGTTGAACCGATGGTATTGAATTACTAATTTTGATGGTAAAACGTATATTGAATAAAAAGTTCATTAACCATAAGAGAGGAATATCTTTTAGTCCTATATTTTGTAATCTATCTATAATAGTGCTAAATTCAAGTGTATCGAACGCAGAGGATAATTCAAGTAGTATTAGTTGTTGAGATTTGTTATTGGCCAGTGAAGTGTATAAGTCGTCAACAAGTGAAAGTAGAGTAGTTTCAGTACTATGTCCTTGTCTGAAGCCGTTTTGACTATTATCAAGTAAGTTATATTTAGTCAAGTATGAAATAAATTGTTTGTAGACTATTTTTTCTGGAACTTTTAGGCTGTAGTTAGTATTATGTTATGGGAATTATTTATAATTTATATTACATATATTCGCAACAACTATTAATTTGTTTGCAAAAAAATAATAGATTATGTAATTTCAACTATATATTAGGACAAGACAAATATTTATAATTTTAAATAGGCATTTCATATTTCAAAAATATATACTACTGCAGATTGTGAGCATTTATTGTACGATTTACTAATATAAATATTAAATTTAACATATATAATACTTACTTTTATATTAATGAGAAATGAAAACTATCTATCATGATTAAATCCATTTAAAAATTGCATTACTATTGTATTAGATAAAATAAAGGATTATAAATATAAGTATTAATAGTTTTCAATATTCTTAGTTCATATAAATAATATCTTTATATACTTAGTATTGTATTTTAGTAATAGAATTATTGATTATATAATATACTCGATATATACGTTTTAATTATATTTATATATTTAAAAATGTACTAAAAAATATGAAAAAATAATGATTTTTAGATTTAAAGTTGATATTTCCAAATAATAAAAATTAGATATTTATTAAAAACGATGTTAGCTAATTAAAAAGATTGAATGGCTATTATTTGAAATCCTTATCTCACATATTATTAATTTTAATAAAAATAATAAAATTGCTTATATATTATTCTAGATTTATTAATTAGGATTAGATTTAAATTATGATAAAATGAATTCGATGATTTGGGCATCTGACGATGGAAGGTCAAGTTGAATAATTAATATTATATTTAATATATTCATATATGAGAAGTGTGTTATATATTCATCAAATTCAATTATAAGAAATATATATATCTTACTTTATTATTGATAATTTCAAAGAGATCTAAAATATTGAAAATAATTCAAATATAATTACCGATCATATCTACAGATTATTAATATGCATTCAACTGTATAACAATTGTATAAATGGATTTAAAACACATAATAAGTATAATAACAATTAAACAGCGTAAAGTTTGCATAAAGTGTTAATATAATTATAAACAATTGATCTCGATAACAAAAAGTTAATACTGATCACATCCACAGAGGAATATGCAAAAACAGTGAACATAGAGTAAAATAGAATTTGAATTAGCAAGATTCATTATGTACAATATTATTGCAAAGTTTAACAACTATAGAAATATATAGTTCACCTGAATGATTGTAAATTATACATAGAATTTCACAAAAAATGTGCATCACTCAACAGTCGGGATATAAATGTATCGACGATTCTTAATATAAACTATACCAAACCTAGACATTGCGTAGAAAAGATTTGTGTATAGTACCTATTCATATTTGTATCACACGTGTTAACTATCAGATGGTATACCAAGATTAACAAGTAGGCCAATGTACCAAAAACGTACAATGGGAGATAGGCGCTTAATGAGGATACCACTAAAACTATAATATACAAAAATTACAACATCATCATCTTCTTCTTTGTTATAAGTTTTCTGTGTTGTACAAAAAGTGTGATAAAAACTCAATTATATATATACTCCATTAAATAATCAATTAGAATAATGAATTTCTAGTACTAGGATAAACGTGAATAATTCTCCTAGAAGAGTGAGCATTGCAAGATCGGGTGTCTATGGATAGGTGCCTGGTATCTATAAAACTAGAAAGTGTATTGCGTGTACAATCTTTCGGCGTGAACTAGGGCGATTAAATTGAGCTCAAATCTCGCCTCGCATCAGCTCGCAAAAGAGATTGTTCTCCTGAAACTTGCGGTTCGACACGGTGAGATAGAGTAGCTTCTCTTTTGCTTGTACGCAGACTCGCACGAGCTCCGGTAATCTGAGCATGAGATCGCCGTACCTCTGACCCTGTTGATTACACGAGCGATGATTAAAATCAATTGCAAACGTATCGAATATCTATAAAGAAACAGATAAATAATGTAATAGTCTAATAAAGAAAATTGATAAATTGATTTTTTACCTCGGTAACAATATTTATAATTATTAATTGATAATTATGATGATAATTATAATTAGCTTGGAATGAAATAGAATTATTTACAATTTTAAATTAAATTGTTTATATAATGTTATGTTACCTGATTTTGATACTGCAACAGAGATATCAGATTATTCTCTTGAATGTCCATTATAATCGAAGGGTGTTTTAATCCTTTCACATCTGTGAAATCAATGTATAATTAATGTTAAATTGATGTTAAATTGTCGATGAACAAATTGCATCCTTTAGAGATCAACAAGGAAACAATTCAATTAAACTTTTAATATATATAAAATTAATGAATACAATAAATATGTTTTAATTATTAATGAATAAATTACAATTGCATCTTATTTACCAATAGATTATTCTTGGAAGCAATTTACTTATATAGGATGGAAATATCATAAGAGATAGAATTAATGTCCGCGTCTTATAAAGTAACTTTAAACACTAATGGGAATAAATAAATAACAAATATGGTTGTTCATTAAATGAATTTCACTAAAACAGTGCGTTGAAGTATATGCAGGAACCACGAGTTGCAACTAACCTGGAGAAAGTAACAATAGAGTTTTCATCGCTATAAACTCGTAGATGTCAATCTTCAGCCTCTTCAAGTGAGCAGTGAAGTCCAGGACACTCGTAATGATATCGCTCATCGCATTATCCTCAGATTGGTACTAGGACAATGAAGAGAAATAGACCATCGCAATGAACACTGTAAATTCTGTATTATATACACAATATCCTATAATATCAATATAGCGCTACATCAAGTTATTAATAAGCTTTTTTGATGTCGATTCAAACCTATTTTTAATGACGTAATAAATGAATTCCATGATTAATATCAATTAACGATAGAGAAAATTGACATTCATTAAATGCGTATTGTGTCACGCTTGAATGAACATCGCACACTATCAAGTGTGTAGGTGTCTACTGGGTTCTACCTTGTTCATCAATTCGAGGAGTTTCGTGCATCCCTGCAAAGTGTGCCAGCTGATGCTAATGCAGAGTAGTTCTGCCCAACAGTTCTGCAGCAAGAGAAGCTGGTCGTCGGTCTAAACGCGAAGTCGAGTTGTTCGGCGATGTTAGACATGGCAACGTCAATATTGGTAATGCCTTTGACCGTAACAGTTTACAAAAGAAATGTGCGTTTACATTCTTTTTTTACATGCATTTGCATAAATAACCTCGATATGGCTAAAAATCGGCAAATTTCTGGCCCAGCGGACAATTTTATAAAGATAATGGTCAGCATTTTGCATCAAATATTCGGGAATTTCTTTAATTGCTAGTTTTTATATATTTTATCATAATTGTATGAATATCAATGTAATTTATATACATTATATACTATAAAAACATATATATATATATATTATATACAAATATATATATAATAATAGAATTTAAAGTAATAAATGACCATATTTAATAAAATGAAACTAACATATATCATTAAAGGAAACGGCTTCTTCCCCACAGCATTTATCATTACAGCCTTCCATCAGCCATTCAAAGGCGTGAATCTCAAGTAGTTTTAATGGGACCACCCTGCGAATGAGATAAGTTGCAGATGGTTACGTGATTTAGTTGTTTTAATATCAATACCATAGTAACTAGTAATTATTAAATACATAATTAAATATGTTCAATTAATAACCAACTAAGGAAAATCTAAATACTTCAAATTCATAACTTTACTAACTTGTCAACCCTACTGAAGTCAATTGGAACATTTGGTTGGTTGCCAATAGCATTGTTTAATGCTGTTAATACAAATTCATGTAAATAGATGTTTTAAGATATAATTCGCATTCAATTAGTCCATCAATTAGTCCAGACAATATAAATTACATTTTGCACTTTAATTATAATAAGTTGATATATCTATAAAATTGTTTGAATATTAAATATATTTAAATGAACCTAAGGCTTTTTGAGCTTGCTTCTTGTAGTAGTAACTTCTACCACCCCTTGTTCTATCTGGTCTCACAGCTACAATAAAGAGATGTTGTATATTATGTATATTGAAACAATACACATTTCTAGAAACTTCCATACACTTGTGTACAAACCATCAGTTTTCATTCCAGATTCGAGACACTTCCTAAACCGACAAG
The DNA here is from genome assembly GCA_964035775.1 of Osedax frankpressi. Classification (NCBI taxonomy): domain Eukaryota; kingdom Metazoa; phylum Annelida; class Polychaeta; order Sabellida; family Siboglinidae; genus Osedax; species Osedax frankpressi. The sequence goes on along the minus strand of OZ038314.1, from coordinate 37,732,579 downwards.
CAGGACATTTCCGTCTACTAGTCTGATCGATATCACAATCGTTGGAACTGAAATACAAAATTATAATTTACCTACATTATAATTTACCTGCATTATATTTACCTACACTATAATAAGGTGGATTTCATAAATTGGCATCATAAAATTAATACAATAAAATACATAAAAACCAAATATAATTCACTAATCATTTTACAAAGTTCATGTACTTTGTAGATTTTGTATTGATTGCTATATAAAATAAATTTCATTTACACAAATATCATATTTATTTATTCATTTCACAAAGTGCTTACTTATATATTTAAAAAACAATCCAAATCCACAGAGAACAACATTTGCGAATACTGACACTTGGCAGACGAATTTCTTGTTGTTCTGCACAGTGCGTTTAAAGAAACCCTTGCAGCTCTCGCAGGAGTAGATGCCGTAGTGGTAGCCGGACACGCAGTCCGTGCAAACCGGGCAACAAAGGGTGTTCTTGTTCGCGTTGTTGGTGTTGTTGTTGTGAGGAGTCGAAGCCGTCGGGGTCGTCGAAGGCGGAACCGGGGTCGATATGGCGGTCGCCGTACTACTCGAGGTCGAAGGGTCTCGCGTATAGACGGCATCGTTTGACACCGAAGCCGAAGTGGGCTGATGGAGGTTTTTAGGGTCGGAGGTTATGTACGGCCGCAGTAGATTGAACTGGATACTGGACGATGGTAAGTCGGAATTTAAATCAGTGCATCGGCTATCTGAAATACATTTAAATACCACGAATACCAAATGTATGGACATACCTGGTTGGCGGAACGTAGATGTAGAGCTGAAGCATTTGTAGCTGTAAAAAGGAAATGAAATGAAACTATTAGTATTTAAAGGAATCAATATTAAAATACCGCAAACAATGAACCTGGTTTTGGAGTCGGGTTTTGATGCGATACTGAAGATATCATAATATCAAACTCTTGTTGCTTATCATTGACAATGATATACTGTATATTGTGTTACAGTGTAAGGTATACTTCACATATATCATTAGATAAACCGTCTTTCACAGAGACTCTTTAATATTATTTAATAATTCACTCGATAACATTTAATCTAATTAACCTGATCAAAATCAACAACATTTGAAGAAACAGATTTGTTGATGTAATTCATGGGTTCACTTTTTAGGGAAAGTGGCTAAAAAGTATATATTATTAACATTAGAAATACCTATATGAAATCAAAATTAATTGAAATATATACTAAAAAGTGGATAACTATGATCTGACAGAGATGTTCATAGTTTATTGATTCATAAAATAATCATCATAAATGGATTTTAAATTATATTAATGAACACAAAAGAAGTTAATATGTGTATGTTTAAAAAGGCTTATATAAGTATTGTCTAATTTAGATTCCTTTGTTAGAATATTAATTATAATACATTTTTTTTATCGTATTTATAATTGTATGTGTTAATAGACAAATATTTGTATTATAATCTATACATATACTAAATATTATTTACACAATGAAAATATATAATACATAATATAGCATTCTGGTTTGTTAAATTTATAAATAAAATATATGATAAAATTCACTAGTTGTTATAAAGTAAAATATTAGAAGTAAACTACTTTCTTTTGGACTATAAGTAATAAATAATAGATATTAATAAATTATAAATAATAAATATAAGGATTTACTTATAGCAATCCCTACAGATTATATTCAGGTATATTAATACATTTTAATATCATAATTAATAATTTAAATTTATAAAACAAATGTAATTATGTAATAATTATGTATTGATTTTTCACCACATAATAATTTAAATAAATTCTTCGTGTAAATAAAAAAAATACATCTAAAATTCTAAATATATTTAACCCATTACAAAATATAATTTACATGCATATTTATATAATTTTTGAGCAAAAAAGGTTTAACTTACAAAGGCTTAATCCGTACATATAACCTATATCATTATTAACTAAGTTTCCTGTCAGAAAATCTACTGTTTATATTATAAATAATTATTTAAAAATAATATTGTAATCATGCAAAATAAGAAAATAAGGCAAAAAAAAAACAAAAAATAATAATCCTATTATTTTAGTTTTATTATACAAAGTACTTATAAATTATAATAAAGTATAATAATGTTGAAAAATAGGAGGTGTTAATTCTAAATTAAATAGTATTTAAAAGAATATTATTAATATACATAGAAAACCTGATCGTAATCAGAGAACTCTGTAAGATTGGTTGGATCTCTCAAGTCACTTTTATGTGAGAATGAACGCCCTTGCTCACTTTTAATGATTAATGGTTCATTTATGTCTTTTAGCAGGTTAACCTTTGTTAATGATAAGTTGTCCATACTGAAAGATAAGCAAAAATGGAAATTAATGTTAATATAAAAATAACCAAGCTTAATTCATTTCTCTAAAAATGAAATCAAATAAAGTAATTAAAATTATATTTTTTAAATATTAATTATGTAGTAAAGGCTATTAAAAAATATTTAATTTAAATATTTATACTTATAATAATGGTAATCAATAAAATAAATATAATTTGCTAGAGTTCATTACTTAAATATGTAACAATAAATTTTTAAAATAGAAATATCTATTTTTAAATAATTATATCATAAATTTATATTATAAATAAATTATTGAAAAATTTTAATAAAAATAATAACATTTTAATTTATATTAAATAAATAATCTATTAAAAGTTTACATACTTTTTAAATCTAACAAAATTCTAATAAATATTTTGTATAAAATTTCAGTAATGCAATTAATAATCCTTAAATTTCGTAAAAATATATTGTTATTGTATTGTATTTAATATTGTTATTGTATTATTAAATTCAATTTTGGTATTTAAGCTTTAACTTATTTTTTAAATATTGTAATATGAGCTAAAATTATAAAAAGTAATAACAAACCATTTTATTTTATTATTGTCATAACAATGAAAATGTGTACTTTAATTTAATGTCTAATTGATAGACTTTTTAAATTATAACAAAATAGTATTAAATTAATATATTGATATTATTAGACTATAACCATCTTATTTGCATGAAATTACTATATATTTGTATATGATCAAATAAAATCTTAAAATATAATGTAAAATATTATTATTGAATATATTTTCTAAAAGTTTCAATTTATCAATAACATAATGAATGTTGTATTATAAGGAAAATAACTGAATGTGAAAACTTCTAAAATATCAAATAATATCGATATTATATTAGTAAAATATAATATTGTTATATTAACAAAATATATATATAAATATATGTATTTTAACTACATTAAAAATATTCAAAAGCGTATACAAACTAGTAAAACATATTTTAAAACAATTGCATAATTAAAAAAAAATTATATTTACTATATTTTTTCAATAGATAAGTATATTTTTTAAGTACATACTGGAAGTATCTATTAGGTAAATATTTCCTTTATATATATGAATAATTAATCAGCTGTTAGAGTTTAATTGAATATCCAAATTTGTATTGTAAATAACATATATAATATTATATATGAATTAATAAGTGATATTACATATTAAAAATAATAATAAAATAATTAGCCAAATAAATAAAGATTTAATAAAATATTATTACGTAACAAGTTAATTTTATCAACTATTATTTTCCTGTTACTACAATTATAATTATAATAGTATACATTTACATTCAATTTTATGTTGTATTATATATTATTATGTATGCTAAACAATCAATATTAGTTAATATATAAATAAGATTCTTTTATATAGAAATTAATCAATAAATCATATGTAGATCATATTTATTGCGACCTTTTGCGACCTAATTTATAGGAATTTTATATGGTATTTTATATTGTGTTACATGTGGTTTTTCAATATTGGAATAAGATATTAACTATATTATTTTGATGGAGAATATAATTCTAAAAGTATCATACAAAAATGAATAGAATATAAAAAAACTACTTCAAGTAATACTTGGAAAGTAAAGTTTAATAACGACCATGAACTGTCCCTGACCTCTTAAAATTAAAAAAATACCTTAATTTAATTTTAAAAGTTACTTTTAATATGAATATTTACTTGTATTTACTAACATACCTTTGTATGCATTTGATCAATCTTTTAATGATCTCGAATAGAAAAATATAACTTTGTACATAAAGTAACCTATATAATAAAATGTTTACATTTGTGTTAACTTCAACTAGCGGGATTGAAATGAACTATTTACACTATTTACGATTTTCTTCTTTATATATGATATAAGTTAGTTTAAAAATAAGGAATAAATTAATCTAATATATTTATCCATCTATTTTTTATAAATACTAAAATAACTATAATTAGAGATTATATCTATTTAAATATAATTAAATAATTTTCAAGAATTTATTTAACCAAATAAGGATATAATATCCTTATATGGATCTAAACTTTCTTGAAAACTTGTTTTGAATTCTCGATTTTTAATATTATTTCAAATACTAGTCATTTGTTGCAATGATGCAAGGAATACCAAATGTATTACCTGGTAATCGTCTGCAATTTGTTAATGAAACTGATTCTATATTATCAGGTGGAGATGGACTCGTTGGAAGAGAATTTTTACAAACTGGACCGGATTCAAAGTTTGAAAATTTTAAATTAAAAAGAGATTCAGATGAAACTGATGATTTCCTGTTACCTGGACATATACCATGTAAAAAGACAAAAGGGAGAGTCAAAATAAAAATGGAATACATAGATAATAAGTTAAGAAGGTATACAACATTTTCAAAGAGAAAAACTGGAATAATGAAAAAGGTATTGATTTCAAATGTTTAATATAATTACAATAGCAAAAAGATAAGTTACTAAAAAGTAAAAGACAATAGGGAAATATGACCATATTAATTCAAGTATTACCAGATTTACATTTCTATTATATTGTTATTTTTAATATTTATTATAATTATTATATTATTAAAATGTATTATAATTGTACATGTTATGAAATATAATATATAATAATTACATGTAATATTAATACATAGTTCTTACATATATATATTCAACTATAACCCCATTCAGAAAATTAATGAATCCTATAATATAAATATCTTTTTTAATATAGATCAGCTGGTAAAGTTCATTTTAATTAATACCATTTAAAATGACATCAAATTTACACTATACATTCTACTATAATCCATACATTTCATATTATATGATATAAATTATATAATTTAAATTTACTATTTAAATTGATAATTTTGTTATTAATTTATATAAATTTATATTTTAATATAGTTATTAATTTTATAATTAAGTTTTTCTGATGGGCTTATTGATAGTTAATATTTATTTATCACATAATGATTATATCCAAAATAATTGATCAATTATTAATTGTATCTAAAAGAGAATCTGTTTATATTATAATTTCATTATAATTATAACTTAAATATATAATACAATATTGAAATATTGTTCTTTCAAATTAATATTGAGGATATGAAAACAATTCCTAATAAACAATTCATTATGAAATATTTACAAAATGCATTCTATTCGCGATATCATATCCCTCAGCATTCGTTTGCTCCTATCTAATCGCCCACTTCACGTGCGTAGGCCTACGAATTGTCGAAGTTAACGGGAACTCAGGTAATGCTCTTGGTCGCCAGTGAAACCGGCCATGTATATACGTTTGCCACGCAGAAACTGCAACCCATGATAACTAGTGAAGGTAGGTTATCTTTTTCTTACAGTTATTTGACTAAACTAGTATTTTTAACTACCTTTATATACTAGTCTATATAATTCAACACCAGAATAATGTTCGCCTTACTTTAACTAATTATCATATATAGTTTAGATAATAATATGTATATAACATATTCAATATATAGATATGGTAAATATTGATTTGCAAATTAAGTTATGTTTTATTATATAATTTTACCTTTTGAATAAATATGTGCCGTCTTTTATTAAAAATAATTGATTTCATTTCCATTTGTTTGCAAGGTGGCAAAACATTAATTCAGACTTGCCTGAACAGCCCGGATGGTTTTTCTCCCGACGATTGTGTGATCTCTGACCAGGATATCGCTGGTTAGTGGGCGGATATCGCAGTGTAATTATTAACATAATGACGTACACTTTAGAAAAACATCTGTAATGTTTTTACACCAAATTTCTTTATCTTTTCATTTATGCCTTTTTTTATTATTTCTATGATTTAATTACAGTTTTCCATTTTACAAAAATATGTTATTTCCATATAGGTATAGATACCATACGATCTTGTGATATTGATCTAACAGTCACTAATGATTTGCTTACAGCCGAAGACATAATAGAACAGGCTGATTCCCTGGTGCCTTGCGATAGTACTTCCTTTGAAAATTGCGTTAGTTAAAAAATATCCTAAAACAGGAAATACTATTTATATCTAGGTTCATATAAATAGCACCATATGTATATTTATGCTTTATTTAACAAGCATATTACATGCATTATATAAATTCTGAGACAGCATTTCCACATAGAATATTTAACCTTAATAAATACTATTAGTGACCTAGTTAGTTTACGAAACTTTACGTACTTTTCAATTCACTTTTTTATATTATCGTACTATAATCACAATGATCACAATGAAACGTTTAAAAATATAAATTAATCTGAGTTTTTTAAATATTTGTCTAAGTAATTGATATTTAATAATTTTGTGTAATCGAATTTGCACAATCAGCTAAATTTATATTTTCCCTATTTTTATAGATTCCCAAGGACCTGATCAACAAGATTCTGGATAACGCCGAAGAATCTTCTAAATCCACATTCCAACAGTCTCCGTCCATATTCCCGACCTACCGGCAGACGTCGAATTCGCTGACCACCGGCATACACCTTCAGACCACGACGACGACCAACCTAGTGCTTCAACAACAACAGCAGCAGACGGTCACGCTGCAACAACACCCGCCGACGGCCGTACCTAGCCACGCCCACAACAATAACAACGACTGCGACGACGACCGCCTAGTGGCTAACGAAGAAGACGCGTTCGCCGGCTCCTCGCACCGCCTGGTGTCGTTGTACAAGCCGCCGGCCTCGCAACGCCGCAACGCCGATCTAACTCCGCGCTGCGGTCAACTGACCGCCCCCGTCGCCTCCGCGGCCGCGCATCACATGACCAGCGACCTACTCTACGCGTCGTTGACCTCCTCGTCCGATCACTCCTCGCCGCTCGACCTGGACGATTCGCCGCTAGGCGGGGTCGCCGACCCCCTAGACGGAACGACAGTCGGCCCCGGCGACGACTCCTCGCCCCTGGGAACCCTGGATGCGGACGGCCTACATTCTCGCATGATGCTCGGCGACTCCGCGAATGGCCTGAAAGGTTCGGTGCAGTTGTTCACCCCGTTGGCCCAACACCAAACGCATCAACAACTCCACCTGCAGCACGATCAACACGGCAGTCCCATGATTGGAAATCGCCGATCTCTCGGAAAAACTCCAATCCGTCGAAGCTATAAAGCCAGTTGGTATTAACTAGGATTCAAAACTATATGCTCGGATTTAAAAGAGTTTAATATATAAGACATATTAGACATTTACCTGTAACAGTTTATATGTATTATTCTTTAGAATAAATACCAGTTAATAACATTGATTAACTTTGAAGTTTAATGGGCATTACTTAAATAAATATAATATTATAAAAGTGATTTATATATAAATGTTTATTTACCATGCACATTTATCAACATCACAATATATATGTTATGAAATTGTTAGTGGATATGTGTTGTATATGTTTCATGTTACATACTGTTTATCACTAGTGACTTATATAATTGTTATTTATAGAATATCTTGTATATATGAAATCCTGAATTATTTATCGAAATGTAAACTATGTATATTGAATTTTAGTTTTTTAAGATTTACCGATTCAGCATATTTAATACAAACTAAATTATTTGGTAACGACTTAAAATAATCATCACCTCAATATCCTCATAACAGATCTCCACGACAACGAACTATGACCTCTAGCATTGAACCCATGACTACCTGCTTCTCCCTATTTATTTGTTATTCGAGTGCCTTTGTTTACACCAGCTTTCAACGCGTTACGACACTGGGTTTTGCAATATACCAGTGTCTCCGCGTCGCGTTCATTGACATTGTTTGAGTGCCTGGCACCTCCGCAACCCCGCGTCCACCGATATTACAAAAGTATTGCCCTCGCGGCACCTACACGTTTCACTAGCCCCGGAACCCTTTACTCCCCCCTTCACCTGCGCCTTCACCCCGACGCATCTCATCGCGAGCACGCTCCAGCTACTACTTACCTCTTCGCGTCACCGCGAAGCCTCTTTCTAACGTTGTCATACTACATATATCTACGTGCGTCGGTGTGTGTGTGTGTGTGCGTGTGCGCGTGCGCGTGTGCGTGTGCGCGCATCCGCCGCGTGCTTTACCGAACGATGCTCGACGTCCTCATTGTTTTGCAGCGTAAGGGTTGTCGTCGATTACTTTGAATCCGCGTAGCTTTCCGACTCGCGACCCCTAACGACTCATTCAAAATGTTCGTTTCATTCGTCGGGTCTTCGAGACAACTTACTATATAATAATTGTGAAATAGATTCTCTCTATTTATAATAAACATATATACTTTTCATATGCAATTTCTTATTAATTACCCTTTAAAAATTCGCAGAATAAATCGGTAGTATGACTGATATTATTTTAACATCTAATGCTAGTAATTATTAATGAGAAAATCTAGAATTAAAATGATCTAATATAGGTATTGATTAGGATTGAACCAGTTGTATTGATATATGCGCTATGCCATTACACTCATGCCTGGATTGTTTATTAATATAATTCTGAATCATCCACATGGTGAGTCATGTTTAATTACCTGCAATGGTTGATTAATATCTGATGTGTTTCATAGATATCTAGCCTCGAAAGTAGATTACAGTACCTCGGTGAATAGTAATTTTGAAATAAAAAAACTAGCTAATATAGTGTATAGTTTTTCCATTGTTTATTTTTATTACCATATTAGGTTACCCTATTTACAATCTACAGAGTACTGATATTTTTAAAAATATAATATTGTATTCATTAACAAGACAGAAACTTATATTTTAATATTTATTAAAATACTATATTATAAAACAGTAACTTATATTGTAATATACATTAAGTGTATAAATATTGTTAATGATGTTATATAACATAAGGATTTTTTGTTTAGATGTAGAAAAACAGTCTAGGAATTAAGATATAATGTATATTATCAATACCTGTTTATAAATATTACGAGGCAAGGCACTTATATATGATTTAGATATATCTAGTATATATTAGAATATATATGCTCTATACTATAATTTGTTTATATTTATCTGCTACATTATATCATATTTCATGCATAATGTACTGATTATGTGATATAAATACCTACATCTTGATATTTCATCTATCTATTTATACATTGTGAAAATTCTATAAATAAGTTTATATTATATAATATTTATAATTAAGTAGAGTGATGATAGGTTTGTTTATGTAATTAATTAATAAATATAATGTTTATTTAGTTAATCATAGTAGAATTTGTTTAAATCTATATATCTAAAATAACATATATATGTTGAAGTTATATACCTCGAATGACTAAATTAACTACTACTCCCAGAAAGTATAAAAAAAGTGGTTTAACTGTACCGTTTATTATATACTATATTCATAAAACTATATAATATTATTAAGGCATATTGGTAACACGTGCTATACATATCAATATGAATATATTGACTTATATTCGTAGTTAGTGATTCACGTACCTTACCCTGGAACACGGTTCCTGGATTTAACTAACTTAATAATAACTTCGAATCTATTTAACGAGTTTTAACTGTCTCACTTTGTTTCATTCAAGAAATGTGTAGTCTTTCTTCTAACATAGAATTTTCAAAAGGCAAGTAATATATACATTATTGTTATGAATTAGGTATATATTTAGGAAATGTAACGTATTAAAATTTAATTGTTAAATATTATTAAACTTTATCTACTTATAGGTTTACGTTTGATTCTATTTACATCTTGGAAGATAAATAACTTTTATTATATTACACTATTATTGTATAGAAATTATTATTATTTATACCATAGCATTTCTATCCAATGAGATCAATTATCTACTACAATAAAACGTTCACTCGATATTAACGATGAAACATTTCCCTCTAGCTCATCTAATACAGTATTCAACTAAATAATTGAATACGGGATTCAAATTTTCAATGATTGCAGTCTCTGAGAAGAACTAGATGTAGTTATTGTATTATCTATCAAGCTTATATAAATTAATGCTACAAGATTATCCATAATCAAGTATTGGAAACTATTCCAGACTCACTGAACATAAAGAAGCTATTAATATATCGTAATAATAAATACAGGAGTTAACAAAAAAGTAAGAATTAAGAACAAGCACGAATGAAAGAAGTCAGAGTTCAGAGTTTAAAATGTTATTATAAGACATTATTATAAAAATAAGATAAGCCAGATATTGGGCATATAATAACGAACTAAAATACATTAAATACATGACTGCTACGAGATAACAAGCTTTACTCCTATTGATGTCATCAGTGAAATCCCATATACAGTTATGCGATAGATAGCAATCAATGTTATAAAAATAATCAATTGACGGCATCCCTACAAAATAATAAATACTGTTGATCAGCTTCGAGGCCAAGGAAGATAACATATAATACTCCGGATCATAGGAAACTATGCCTATTTACATTTAAAACTGATAGACAAGAAATATATTATATTTGAGTTAATATTTAAGAGAGTAATATCACAGACTTGGGGCTACGAAATTATGGAAGGGAAACATTAGTGATCCACGATTAATACTCTAACATTGTCAGCCGATATGCGTATGAACCTCTTTATAAAAGCTTTATTTTGGCTTTTTAGCAAGCTAGTTAATTTTGACATTTAAAGTTTATCCAAGGAACAAACATATTTACTTTCAGGTATTAGGGGCACAAGAGTATAAGTTTGTACTAAAATCAGCCGTAAAAAAAGAACATCGAGTTGTTTATTATATGGATATACCATCAAATAATATTACAAAATTCTCCCTATTCCATTATCTAATCTAATCTTAAAATTATATTTATACAAGATATATTTAATGGGATATATTTATACATATTATTTATAAATCAAACTTCGGAGCCTAGCTGATATATTTTAGACTGGAATGAGTTATTAACACGAATTACTTATTGTATACCAACATAATTATAACTACATGTAGTTATATATGCATATACTGATGACTCGAATATTCTTTCAAATTCCTGAAACGATACGAGTAAACCGGTTGTAGCATAATTCCAGTAAATTTTTCTAACTGAGTATTGTTAAAGGTGTACAATGTACACTGTACATTGTACAGTGTACAATGTATACTGCATAGTGTACCATATACGGTGTACAGTGTACGGTGTACAGTGTACACCGTACACTGAACTCAATATACATGCATATCACGATATATCACATTTTTCTTTTAGAATCAATATCATTTAATACCTAAATCAAAATTCCTCTTACTGTTAAAGAAATAAAGCGCATCTCGCCGTAACCACTAATAAAAGATCTAAGAATACAAATTGTCCTTATTGCAGATTCATATTATGGCCGAAAATCAAAGTTCTCACAACTTACATATTGCCTTCTATTTCCCCAGATACTTTCTTAGGGTAGGATATATAAATCGTTCCTCTTGGGTATTGTTAAAAGAGTAAATCACTTTCTTCATTCGGTCACCAATAGCCCTGTTAATACATATATCCCTTTCTGCTATGCAAATCATTACATAGGATGGTCTGCATATTTTTCAAGTGAATTAGAATACATGTATCTGAACAATCTCAAAAGCAGCAAAGCTAAAATAATCAATCTAACTAGATGCCAATTCAAAAGAGTTATTCATTCCTTTGATTTTCTCATTGATATCAACTAATGGACTATATGCCTACACATATTATAGTAAAGGGGTCATACTATATGGACTATTATATACTAGAGTTGTTCTATGATAATAATACTATTAGTAATACTATCAATCTAAAACTGTAACAATGTTCGTCAATAATTATTGTGAAGGATCACATGGATCTTGGTATCCGGTAAAGTTTCATCAAAGAATGAGATATAAGTTTCTGGTTACCATTAATGTATCTTGGAAACTGATTGTTCTAAGGAAATGATAGAGGCTCGATTGAGCTTTTATCAGACTTTATTGGTTCATTTTTTGAGCGCTTTTAAACTATTTTAATATACTTTACTTTTCCTTTAACTAGTTTTATATTTATTTTCTTGAATCTATAATTAAGTTGCATATTATCATTATAATATTTGTTTAACTAATTAATAACTAATTAATTAATAATTATATACATATATTTAACTCAGAAGGGTGTTATGGAAACAAATTAAATTAAATTGAATTATGATATATTTATTATAGATGTGAGCTGTTAAAAAATAAATAAAATGTAAGATAAAGGCAATTAAGAACAGGTTAAAAAGAATTTAAAGATCCAGAGCTTTCGATGGCTTCTTTGATTTATTCTATTTCTAAATTTTAGATTCCGTTTTTTAAATTCATTTTTCAAGGACCCACTAAACCAAGAAGCCTGTATTATGGATCACGTAGATTAAGTTGTAATATTTCTGCGGTTTCTAGCATTGACCATATTTTCTGTATCATCGACTACATCAGTCACATCAATGATATATGTCTTATTATCAGATTTAGACTAGACTGAGTAATAACACTGCATATTTGATTAATAATGTTTGAATTTCTTCTCTCTATATATATATATATATATATATATATATATATATATATATATTATTAATTAGTATAGAAATATCTGCATAAATAGCAATACACATTTGGTTATCGCACGAATAATATGTTAGCATACGAATGGTATGCCAACACAATCTTAAATTGGCATAATTATATATTTAACTTTCTAGGCTAAAATGATATACCATTACCTAGACAAACTTCAGTCAGTACTAATCTCAATTTTGTGTTATACGCATATAAGTATATAATGTTAACAGTGTATATCTTTGGGGAATTAATTGTAGGTTATATTTTAATAGAAACAAGTCTGAATTGAATAAAAAGGTATGGGAATAAGTTGCATCTAACCGACATTATTTGGTAGCCTGTATAATATATAAATTAAAACATGTTCTCTTCAATTATTGAAGAAGTGTTTCCTGGAGATACGTAATTTGGTATTCCTCAACAATCTGTGAGGAATTATTTTGTTTTGGTAAAATAATTGAATTGTTATTCTAATTAAGGTGATTAGCGAAGTATGTATGCCAGAATATATCCTATTTTTAAATAAGTATAGGGCTACTTGTCTTACATTGCGAATGATAGTTAATATACCAATAGCATGTATAGTATATATTGTACAGTATTTCTAAATGATAATATTTTACTTTGTATTTTCAAAAAGAAGTATTTTTTTAATTCTTTAGACAATGTCTAATTTTTTACACGATTAAACACTATTTTGTTCTTATTTAAGAATAATACAATCAAGATTGTAATTGTTAATTCATTCATATTTGTATAGAGAACTATATCATTGTTAGTCTAAATAACTCGTATAGATTATTTTACTTCAGAAATATTCGGCAAAAGATCGCTCCTGAAATCTTCAGAAGTGGTTCTAATTTGCATTACATTGAGTGATTTACTCTTCTACATTTTTGATTTTGCGATTATAGTTTCTTCATTTATTTGTTTATTTACAATTTTCTTCCTGATTAACCAGTGCTATATTTTTTACTAATATGTTTTTATGTTAGTTTATATATCTCGATAGGTCACGCTTCATTGTAATCTCGAGTTAGTCGAAATAAGTATGTGGAATAAAAGGATATATTGAGGTACTTTTTAGAAAAGTTAATGATTTGCATGATAAATAGAAAGTTGGATTATATATTTTAACTATATACTATATATTATATAAATATCAGATAGCCGTATAAGATATCTAAGCTTAAACTTTGAATTTACTTTATTATCAATGTTTCTTTTATTAATCAGCCTAAATTACTAATTTCAATTTCTTAATATATAATTTATTATGTAATCATAACTATATACATAGTCTGGCAACATTCTCTTAAAAGTATACTGTATATCACAGGTAAATGATACTTCCGGGTGTATATAATATGTTATACATGCTTCTTTTATGAAATATTTTATACACTATCTGTCTACTTTTAGTAGTAAAATATTTTAAGGAAATAAAGGAGATAGTAGATTTTTTATAGTAGTATTAGTACACATCTATATATATATATCATAATACATTTAATTTAAACAATATTTTATATTATCCTACATAATTATTTATTATATATATTATATTATTATAATAGCTTTAAATTATTTTTTAAAATGTAGTAAAAAAATTTAAATATTAGGTGAATTTCTAATTGTTAATATAATCATTTTTAATTTGAATCTATTTGAATCTTTAAGATAAATCAACAATTATATTTACTAGGATTGCCGAAGTATATTTTCGCTGAATACGAGTAATTGTAATGTCTAATTAACAAATTATTTTAGAAATAACATAAATGAAATAATGATCGTTTATAAAGAGTCACGTTTTTTATGATTAATATAATATATTAAATATATTATACAATTGTATTATATATGCGAATATCGATGAAATCTTCAAATAATATAGTTAAATAGAATTATTATATAAATAATATATGCCAAATATTATATATATTTGCTTCCATAATAGGATATTAAAAATAAGAAAGTTATGTTAATTATATTAATAATACATCAATATACACTTAATGTATATTATAATGGTGGTGAATATTGAAATTAAAAATATTATTATAAAATTCATTAAAAATAGCCTTCAGGGGTATTATCGGTAATATAAATAAGAATATTATTACAAATAATCGTACTATTATATCATATTTATATATACGTAGATTAAAGTTCTAAAAATATGGGAGAACATTGTTTTATCATTAATTTCATAAATAAAATAATATCAATAATAATAAAATGTACACAATATTGAGTACTAGTGTATTATTTCCAATGAATAAGGATTGATATCATCACAATGAGGAGGATTATTAGTAACTATGTATTCATTTTCAATTGTTCCATTAGGACTCTTTAGTATTTCTTTGCACCCTATTTAGTAAAAATATGTATGTATATTTTATATATTAAAAACAACATTTTTTAAGATCCATATCCTTAGATATAATATCTACATATAACTGATAATGGTATTATGCTTAGGTATTTAATAATCTTAATAATACCTACTTGTAACTTATCATTGTAACAAATATCTACTTTACAATAATCCTATGCTTCATGTGAATATATTAGATAGAACTAAAAAGTATTGAGAATATGTAATTAATAATAAACATTAATATCTTGAAATTAAACTCAAGAAACTAATTTTAGATCCGAGATTCCCAAACTATGTATCTTGACCCAAATATTGGGGCAGGGATTATCTATTATGAACATAGTAGCTTTTATATTTTGAATTCGAGCCAATATCCCATAGCCATTAACCGCTAACCATTGGCCGTCCTGACTCGATGTACAAAGGACACTTTGCCCGCCAGCTCTTCGCATTCGAACTGCAATACGTCGTCTCGCGAAACCTCAGTTTGATGTCGGTAGGTCGGACTCCAACACGAGTGCAGGAAGTAGCCGTACGTGGAATACAGGTGGCGCACCGGTCGGCGAGGGGAACGCACCAAGAGCGTTGAAAGCGGCCGCAATGTCAACGGGAACGTGTCTTCCTTCTGCGCGAGATAGCGGAGTTGGAATAACTCAGCCCGACCTCGTCAACCACACATAGTGGTTAACATAATACATTATTTCTAAATATATAATAAAAAAAGTGTATCTTACAATTATTTTCAAATTATATATTAACATGAAATAACTTAAATTATTATCATCAAACTATATATAAATATATATAAATATATATATATATATATATATATATATACTACATTTTAATATACTTGGAATTTATATCTAAATAAATTATGTATTTTTCTTAAGTAGGAATAGTAATATGCAATTTATAGAATTCACATCTCTAAATTCCTATAATGGTTTAATAACAAATATCAATTTAAGTAATTTAAATAATATAAAATCTAAATAATGATATAAAATATTATAATAGGAAAATATTAAGGAAAAAATAACTTATAATAATTAAATGTTCACTTGTGAATTAATTTAACTTTACTATGACGATATCTCAAAAAAATACTATTAATTAAGGCTCAGCTATTATGAAATAACACGCCAACGAGGTTCATGACAATTAATTCTGAAAATACCATCGTCGCAGGGAACAATGTCCCATCCACATCAAAACAATAGCGTAACGTGTATGCCCAATTACCAATAACACCTCCTCGCGGATAAACATCACTACGACTCGCTAACGCTAAAAACGTAGTTCCTGCCACCCATGTCTTTTTCGTCGGATTCATCCCAAATGTGAGTTTCATTCTCCGCGTAGAAACTAATGTCTACGTAGGGCCACTTACTCTGCGGGGTTTGAAACTCGTAAAGCGAAATACGCTGATAAGAATTAATTATCAAGATCAAAGATAGTATAAGTATAAAATACTAGTATAATTACGGTATGAAGTGGACTCGGGATATTTACCAATACGTTGGTCATTCGCCTTTAAATGGTCATTCATCTCCCATTTATTGGCACTTAAACACTAAAATAGGTATTATATAACCTATTTATATATATCATTTATCAGTTTAAATATTTAAATTCAACTTATTTTGGAGGATAAAAGAAATATTGAAGTCGGTTAACATACTTTATATTAATCTTATCTTATACCTAACTTATCCTAACTCCATAGTTACACCCCTGCTAACTATTTGATAACAACACTTATAATTTGCATATAAAGTTAAATGTAATGACTAGCAAAATACAAATATCATATATCAACTGCTATAGGTTATATAGGATACACACAAGTTGAACAATAGGATATAGTCAACTATATATATATATATATATATATGTATATATATATATATATATATATATGTGTAATGTTTTAATATAAATTACATAATTCTATTTGCCGGTGTATGACAATACAGACAATACCGGCAGCTATAGACTGCCCCTAGGATACGAAGATAAGCCCCACCGGCGTATGGCAGCACTAGCGAACGTATTTAGAGTCGACGGTACCGCGACGGTAGTATTAGTACACATCTATATATATATATATCATAATACATTTAATTTAAACAATATTTTATATTATATTTTATATTATCATATTATATTAACAATATTTTATATTATCCTACATAATTATATATTATATATTATATATATTATATTATTATAATAATAGCTTTAAATTATTTTTTAAAATGTAGTAAAAAAAATTAAATATTAGGTGAATTTCTAATTGTTAATATAATCATTTTTAATTTGAATCTATTTGAATCTTTAAGATAAATCAACAATTATATTTACTAGGATTGCCGAAGTATATTTTCGCTGAATACGAGTAATTGTAATGTCTAATTAACAAATTATTTTAGAAATAACATAAATGAAATAATGATCGTTTATAAAGAGTCACGTTTTTTATGATTAATATAATATATTAAATATATTATACAATTGTATTATATATGCGAATATCGATGAAATCTTCAAATAATATAGTTAAATAGAATTATTATATAAAGAATATATGCCAAATATTATATATATTTGCTTCCATAATAGGATATTAAAAATAAGAAAGTTATGTTAATTATATTAATAATACATCAATATACACTTAATGTATATTATAATGGTGGTGAATATTGAAATTAAATATATTATTATAAAATTCATTAAAAATAGCCTTCAGGGGTATTATCGGTAATATAAATAAGAATATTATTACAAATAATCGTACTATTATATCATATTTATATATACGTAGATTAAAGTTCTAAAAATATGGGAGAACATTGTTTTATCATTAATTTCATAAATAAAATAATATCAATAATAATAAAATGTACACATTATTGAGTATTAGTGTATTATTTCCAATGAATAAGGATTGATATCATCACAATGAGGAGGATTATTAGTAACTATGTATTCATTTTCAATTGTTCCATTAGGACTCTTTAGTATTTCTTTGCACCCTATTTAGTAAAAATATGTATGTATATTTTATATATTAAAAACAACATTTTTTAAGATCCATATCCTTAGATATAATATCTACATATAACTGATAATGGTATTATACTTAGGTATTTAATAATCTTAATAATACCTACTTGTAACTTATCATTGTAATAAATATCTACTTTACATTAATCCTATGCTTCATGTGAATATATTAGATAGAACTAAAAAGTATTGAGAATATGTAATTAATAATAAACATTAATATCTTGAAATTAAACTCAAGAAACTAATTTTAGATCCGAGATTCCTAAACTATGTATCTTAAGATTCAATTGACCCAAATACTGGGGCAGGGATTATCTATTATGAACATAGTAGCTTTTATATTTTGAATTCGAGCCAATATCCCATAGCCATTAACCGCTAACCATTGGCCGTCCTGACTCGATGTACAAAGGACACTTTGCCCGCCAGCTCTTCGCATTCGAACTGCAATACGTCGTCTCGCGAAACCTCAGTTTGATGTCGGTAGGTCGGACTCCAACACGAGTGCAGGAAGTAGCCGTACGTGGAATACAGGTGGCGCACCGGTCGGCGAGGGGAACGCACCAAGAGCGTTGAAAGCGGCCGCAATGTCAACGGGAACGTGTCTTCCTTCTGCGCGAGATAGCGGAGTTGCAATAACTCAGCCCGGCCTCGTCAACCACACATAGTGGTTAACATAATACATTATTTCTAAATATATAATAAAAAAGTGTATCTTACAATTATTTTCAAATTATATATTAACATGAAATAACTTCAATTATTATCATCTAACTATATATATATATATATATATATATATATATATATATATATAATATATTATATATATATATATATATATATATTATATATATATATATATATACTACATTTTAATATACTTGGAATTTATATCTAAATAAATTATGTATTTTTCTTAAGTAGGAATAGTAATATGCAATTTATAGAATTCACATCTCTAAATTCCTATAATGGTTTAATAACAAATATCAATTTAAGTAATTTAAATAATATAAAATCTAGATAATGATATAAAATATTATAATAGGAAAATATTAAGGAAAAAATAACTTATAATAATTAAATGTTCACTTATGAATTAATTTAACTTTACTATGACGATATCTCAAAAATACTATTAATTAAGGCTCAGCTATTATGAAATAACACGCCAACGAGGTTCATGACAATTAATTCTGAAAATACCATCGTCGCAGGAAACAATGTCCCATCCACATTAAAACAATAGCGTAACGTGTATGCCCAATTACACACAACACATCCTCGCGGATAAACATCACTACGACTCGCTAACGCTAAAAACGTAGTTCCTGCCACCCATGTCTTTTTCGTCGGATTCATCCCAAATGTGAGTTTCATTCTCCGCGTAGAAACTAATGTCTACGTAGGGCCACTTACTCTGCGGGGTTTGAAACTCGTAAAGCGAAATACGCTGATAAAAATTAATTATCAAGATCAAAGATAGTATAAGTATAAAATACTAGTATAATTACGGTATGAAGTGGACTCGGGATATTTACCAATACGTTGGTCATTCGCCTTTAAATGGCCATTCATCTCCCATTTATTGGCACTTAAACACTAAAATAGGTTCTATATAACCTATTTATATATATCATTTATCAGTTTAAATATTTAAATTCAACTTATTTTGGAGGATAAAAGAAATATTGAAGTCGGTTAACGTACTTTATATTAATCTTATCTTATACCTAACTTATCCTAACTCCATAGTTACACCCCTGCTAACTATTTGATAACAACACTTTTATAATTTGCATATAAAGTTAAATGTAATGACTAGCAAAATACAAATATCATATATCAACTGCTATAGGTTATATAGGATATACACAAGTTAACAATAGGATATAGTCAACTATATATATATATATATATATATATATATATATATATATATATATATATATATATACATATAATGTTTTAATATAAATTACATAATTCTATTTGCCGGCGTATAACAATACAGACAATACCGGCAGCTATAGACTGCCCCTAGGATACGAAGATAAGCCCCACCGGCGTATGGCAGCACTAGCGAACGTATTTAGAGTCGACGGTACCGCGACGGTTCCAGAACTTCCAGCGACTGGAGACCCGCGTTACGCCGTATCCGACCGTAGCGGTCAGCAGACCGTGGAGCCGTTGGCTTTGCGAGCCGGGCACCAGGACGTCGACGTCGTCGTCCCACCGCAGTATGTCGTGGTGTCGTACGCTGCCGACCAACGTTCCCGAGTAGATCATGTAGGCGAGACCGGCTCGGCCGAGACACGCATCAAATGTCGCTAGTGTGTCTGCCCGGCGAAACAAGGCATACCATTAATTATATCATGGCGATTAAAATAATATCTATGACAATAATATAAATACTAATACTGGTACTAATTATAGTACTAATTCTAGTATTAATTCTATTACTTATTCTAGTACTAATACTGGTACTAATACCGGTACTAATTCTAGTACTAATTCTAGTATTAATTCTAGTACCAATACTGGAACTAATACTGGTACTATTACTCTATTAATACTGCTACTAATACTGATACTAATACTGGTACTAATACTGGTACTAATTCTAGTACTAATTCTAATACTAATTCTAGTACTAATACTGGTACTAATACTCCTATCAATACTGCTACTCATATTGATACTAATATTGATACTAATACTGGTACTAATACTAGTACTAATACTAGTACTAATACTAGTACTAATACTAGTACTAATACTAGTACTAATTCTAGTACTAATTCTAGTACTAATTCTAGTACTAATATTGGTACTAATACTGGTACTAATACTGGTACTAATACTAGTACTAATACTAGTACTAATACTAGTACTAATACTAGTACTAATACTAGTACTAATTCTAGTACTAATTCTAGTACTAATTCTAGTACTAATATTGGTACTAATACTGGTACTAATACTGGTACTAATTCTATTACTAATTCTAGTACTAATTCTAGTACGAATACTGGTACTAATACTGGTACTAATACGGTACTAATTCTAGTACTAATACTGGTGCTGATATTGGTACTAATACTGGTACTAATACTGGTACTAATTCTATTACTAATTCTAGTACTAATACTGGTACTGATATTGGTACTAAGTCTGTTACTAATACTGGTACTAATACTGGTACTAATTCTATTACTAATTCTAGTATTAATTCTAGTACTAATATTGGTACTAATAATGGTACTAATACTGCTACGAATACTAGTACTAATACTGGTACTAATTCTAGTACTAATACTGGTACTAACAATGGTACTAATACTAGTACTAATTCTAGTACTAATTCTAGTACTAATTCTAGTACTAATTCTAGTACTAATATTGGTGCTAATACTGGTACTAATACTGGTACTAATTCTATTACTAATTCTAGTACTAATTCTAGTACTAATATTGGTACTAATACTGGTACTAATACTGGTACTAATTTTAGTATTAATTCTAGTACTAAGACTGGTACTAACACTGGTACTAATACTAGTACTAATTCTAGTACTAAAACTAGTAATAATACTGGTACTAATACTAGTACTAATACCGGTACTAATACTGGTACTAATTATAGTACTAATTCTAGTACTAAAACTAGTACTAATACTGGTACTAATACTGGAACTAATACTGGTACTCATTCTAGTACTAATACTAGTACTAATCATTATACTAATACTTGTACTAATACTGATACTAATACTGGTATTAATACTGGTACTAATACTGGTACTAATACTGGTACTAATACTTGTACTAATACTGGTACTAATACTAGTACTGGTACTAATACTGGTACTAATACTGGTACTAATACTGGTACTAATACTGGTACTAATACTGGTACTAATACTGGTACTAATACTGGTACTAATACTGGTACTAATACTGGTACTAATACTGGTACTAATACTGGTACTAATACTGGTACTAATACTGGTACTAATACTGGTACTAATACTGGTACTAATACTGGTACTAATACTGGTACTAATACTGGTACTAATACTGGTACTAATACTGGTACTAATACTGGTACTAATACTGGTACTAATACTGGTACTAATAATGGTACTAATACTGGTACTAATATTGGTACTAATACTGGTACTAATACTGGTACTAATACTGGTACTAATACTGGTAATAATACTGGTACTAATACTGATAATAATACTAGTACTAATCATGATAATAATACTGGTACTAATACTGGTACTAATACTGTTAATAGTATCGATACTCTTACTGTTGCTAATAATTGTAGTAGTGTTGGTACATTCACTACTAATAATTATTATAATGATAATGATAATGATAATAATGATAATGATAATAATGATAATGATAATGATAATGATAATAATCATTATTAGACATTATAGATATAAATGAATTTGGTTATTTTCTTGATGATGATGAATAGTGTGGAAATGATGAGGAGTGTAACTTATGAGGCGTAGAAATGATATGTGGAAATGAGGTGTGGAAATGGGGTGTGGAAATGGGGTGTGGAAATGGGGTGTGGAAATGGGGTGTGGAAATGAGGTGAGGAAATGAGGTGTACAAATGAGGTGTGGAAATGGGGTGTAGAAATGGGGTGTAGAAATGGGGTGTAGAAATGATAAGGTGCGAATTAAAAGGAATATGGAGTTAGCGAGTAAATATTTGATGGAGGATTTAAGTGGTGGTAAAAAAGTATCGGTAGAAGATAACGTCTGTAAGTTTATCTATAGTTGTAATTTAAATATCTGTATCTGTGAGGAATAATGTAAACTAATATATGAACTCGCTGAAGTGAGACCGAGTGTTAAGATATGCGGATTACCATAAAAGAAATGTTCACAAGTTTCACGATCAAGTGAAATGCATTTAAGCTGTGGGATGAACTCTTAGATGGACTCGTGCATTTCGTAGAAAGTGTATGCGGGGAAATGAGTAAATACTCACAATTTGAGATCGGGGAATGAACATATGGGAGATATTGGCAACGGAGAGTATGGGATTGTGGTGCTAAGGTAGCAGCGGTAAGCGGATGGAAGTGGATACGGTGGTAAATATGGCGGAGTTTTGCGGTTAGAATGTAAGTAAAGGGATATATAGGGAATGGCCTATAAATGATGGAGCTAGAGGTTAAAAGGTTGAATGATTGATAGTTTATATTGGAAAATAGTGAATTAGGTAAATATAGAATACTTATAATTATATACTGTATATAGAATATAATAGTATAATACCATTATAATACCATTATAAAATATATATACACATATATAGTTAGTATTATTACAATAGTTACAAATATAGTACTAATTTATAAATCCAATATATAAATATTAGGTAATTACCAATTACTTGTGATTTCTAAATTTAGAAGCTAATTTATTTCCAAACTATTTGATCCTACACAATATATAACTATAATATAATGTACCGGTACAGTATACCCCTAATACTCCTTATCGTAAAATATGCTAAAAAGCGGGGTGTGAATCATATATGATGACATAACTACTTTTTCTTTAAACGTGAAAATAAATAGATAACACTTAGGGAAAGTCATTACAATTGAATTTCATTATAATAATTCATTTCGTTGTATTAACTTCAGTCGCTGTATGAAATTAAATTCAACGCAAAAATATTTTTAAACTAAAGGTTAGAATCTTGCAATATTTCAATAAAGTCAAGTTTCTAGACTATCCTAAATAATTACAAACTGTACCATTCGAATTGTTATTGTATACGATTTTATAATTAAATATTATCGTGATGTTCACTATAATGTATATTTGTTAGCTGCTTTTAGAAAATCTATGTTTTTAAATAAAAACCTATCAGTAGTTGTTTGTATTTTAGTTTCATTTCATATCGTAGTAAAACATTCATTATTTCATCTACATGATTATTTGTTATAGATACTGTTTCCACTGTCATCTTCACTCTATAAAATTAGATATGATATTTTTATTATTTAAATTATGGACTTATTTATATTAGAAAATCAATTATGTGAATATTACATTATAAAAACAGAGTTAAATCTCATTAATATTTATTAATAAACAATATATTATGATTTTATATGTAATATAGCAAACGTGTAACAATTATATTTTATTATGCTATTCAACTTAATATTACCTGGGAATGTAAGACTTTTTCTTGAAATTTTCTTGTCTTTTTAGCCATTTATAAAGTAATACAATTCCTACACAATATATAACTCCTAACGCATACCTATGTTTTGATTTCATTTTAAATGACAGCTAGTTTTCCCGTGTACATAGAATTATTTATAAAAAGATTACACTACAATTTTTATAATATACTATATTACTTTACATATTATTATAATAACTATAAAACTATATATAATCGTATTTGTTATATAAAATTAATTATTGAATTGCAATTAATTAAATAAATAATATAATATAAATATATGTAATATAAAAAATATGTAAAATCAATAAATAAAGTGTATTGTAATTAGTAATGGCATTTCAATTTTAAAATAAGTTTATTTACTCTAAAATGTACTGAACCGTAAAAATTAACCACACACTGAATATTAAACAATATAGTTTATAGATAGTAAATTACTACATAGAGCTACAATGTACGACGTACAACATAAATGTTGTATACACATCGCTAATAAATTTACCAATTTTAAGTATATTTAAGTAACTAACGTAAATAAAATTTGTGAAAATACTGAAAATGTTATCTTAATGTTATTAATAAACTTCTTAATTTTACTTATATAATATATATCATATATTATATATAAATCGATGATATACAATAAAATATTATAGTTAATGTTCTGACAGTATAGATTATAATGAATCGTAACAATAACATATGAAAATTGAATTTTTTTATATTTTAAATATGGGATATAGAATAATAAGGTTGGGAATCTCTAGTATGGATAGATATTAAAATATTTTTTTATATATACTATATTCAATTTAAATAGGTAGTAGTTATACCATTTGTTAAATATAAGAACTTAAATCTATAATATGTATGATAAATGACAAAAAACTAAATCAATAGATGAAATTTAATCATAAATATACAATATTTACACGTGCCTCTCTTTTTAATTAAATATCCGCTTTATTCTGATTTCATAAATAAATAATTTTTCAATTTTCAGGATATACCAAAAAATAAAAAAATGACGATGCAAGCCAATCCAAATAATCAGTGTTTTCGCTACAACTATGCACTTGTTAGCAGAATAGCCTCCTCATTTGCAGATGAATCTAGTTTTGATTTAATCCCAGGAAAAGTCATCGATATCGACAAAGCTAGGGATGAACATGAAGTATTATTAGACATTCTGAAAAGGATAGGCGTTGATGTTATAGAATTACCTTGTGATGAAACACACCCTGATGGTTTATTTGTAGATGATATTGCTGTAGTTATAAATGGAACAGCTCTCATGTGTAACCCGCCACATATTAAAGATAAACCACCACGACAAGGGGAGGTTTGTAAATTAAATCATTTTTAAAATAACTATTTTTAAAAGTATAATATATAATATATAATGCAATATATAATGTATATATTTTGTGAATTTTTGCTATTCAACTTATAATATGAATTCATTTATATGGCAATCATAAATCGATTCTATAGATTATTGATTAACTATGGTATTTATATATCTACAATAGTAATTATAATTTTGAGCTATATAATAGAACAATACATAACGAACATTTTTGGTATTACTTAATTTATGCATACATTTCTTTTAAATACACACTTTTTAATTATTTAGCATATAAATTATAAATTATTTTTCCCAACTATTATAATAGTTTAGTTTTAAACACTACAACAACCTGACTAAATATGCAAATAACCAAACTAAATATCAAGAGTCTTTATTTCAGACAAATTTTTAAAAAATAATTAAATATAAAATATATATTAAGATAATTTTATATAATATAAATGCTTACATATATATATATATATATATATATATATATATTTAAAACTAGTTTTATTTTATTGAATTATGAAAATAAATATCATATGCTATAGCTATATATGATTAATGATAAAAAAGCAATATATATATATATATATATATATATATTTGGCCCAAGAAACCATATAGGTCATTTTATTTGTTTTGTTATATAAGAATAGTAAAACATATTTTATATATTTGTATTTAAAAATAAACATATACAATATGTTTATTTTTATTTAATATAATTATTTTATTTTTATATTATATAATAGTTACGTCGTTATATAAGGTATATAGAACAAGCTGGATTATATTTAATTTAAATTTTTCAAATGAGTCCTTAATGTTTTAGTATTTTTATTATTATTTAGGTTGATCATTATAAATATAATTTCAAAAAATAAAGTCCTATTTTTGTTAATATAATAAGAAAATACCACCAAACAAAGTGATGTTTAGTTTAATGAATATTATATTTAAATATATTATTTCATGAACTACACATATTAGTTGTTAAAAGAAATTAAATATTTGTTTGCCGTTATATTTGTTTAGAACTTCCTAGGGATGTTACTATAATAATGAATTAATATTGATAATTGAGGTTATATAATGTTGAAGTTGATAAATAATTTAGTTATAGAGGTTTTTTAAATAAAATAAATTACAATAGTTTTATAAAATATAAATTAAAATATATTATATTTTATTGTATTAAATAAGCATGTGATTATTACATTTTTTGCACTATTAAATCATAGACATATAATATATAATATTTAAAAAGGTATACCATATATGGTTTATATGAAAAAAGAAACATAACTCCGATAAAAACACTTGATCTGTTAATAAAAAAAACTGTTATAAAAAACCTATTATATAAATAGGGTGGATTAGTATTTTGGAAAATATTTTGATTTTATAAGTATAATTTAAATTTAAATAAAATATGTTTTCTTTTATTATATGACAAAAATACTATAAGGTCTACTACCTGGTTGGTTCTTTGTAAGTCAGCAAATAAAAAATATATCAAATGTTTTATATTTAAATTATAAATTTATTCTAAAAGTCCATATATTTATAGATGAATTTATATAACCAATTAAGAAACAAATGTTTGGGAATTCCTAGAACAAAACTCTTTCTTCTGAGAATGAATGTGCTTAGTTAATATGTTATGTAATCCTTTAAATTAGAAAATAAAATCTAAACAGAAATATAAAATAAATTATGAGATGAGAAAAGGAGATTGTAAATTTTGTAATATTGTAATTCGTGTACTGGATACTTATTTATTAAATACTATAGGTTAAACAAATTTTCCTTGAAAATTTCTTAGATGGATAATTCTGTTTAATATCTTGAATATGTAAATGCACACATATCCGTAACTATGTAGATAATACTATAGTCGGTAATTTATATACATATATATATATATATATATATATATATATATATATATATATATACTTATAATCAATTTACAATATAGTAGGTATTAGAACAGTAATATCCAGCGTAAAATGTATTTTATTACTTCAAACAATTTTAGAATTTTTTAAAATAAAGTATTCTTATAGTAATGCATTTCGACTATATATAAAATTATAACATACGATAAAAATTGTAATAGTAACCTAATCATAGCTTGAAAATACCACATTCTTCTTTATACATGTTTAAGATGAGTATTATTAAGCTTAAATATCCTTTCATGTAGATATATAAAAGGATATGTCTAATATTATTATTTACATTTTTAAGAATATTTTTATTTATTTATTCAGTTATAAGGCTTTCACGGCTCTACCAAATAAATGTATGCATTTATCTCAATTGAGGTTAATATCTATTTAATAATCTAATTTACTAAATAGATTATGAACATTATAATATATATTATATATAGCGTATATTATAATTTACCGTACAACATGTATTATTATTCAAATTCTGACAGTGAAGTATAATTGTTCATATTATTTTACAATAATTCATGTTATATAGTTTTATTGCAATTAAGCAATAGTTGAATTTTATTATAAGTTAAAAATATTATTACTATTATTTATTATATTATCAATCATGAATATTATATATTTTTTAATATTTAAGATATGATTTAATAAAATTTGTAGACCAATTTATACATAAAATATTATATTATTTGCATATATTCCAAAACATTTACTAATGTTAATAACTATAGTGTAATCTAAATAACTATAGTTATTTAGATTACACTATAGTTATTAACATTAGTAAATGTTTTGGAATATATGCAAATATATAAATATATATATTTGAAAATATTAAATATACATTTACTACTAAATATATTTAACTGAATATAACTATAACTTGTGTTAAATTATTTCTTAAAATTGGAAATAAATGACAAATATTATGTATCGAATGTGTTGTTGATTATTTGACATAACTTCTGAAAGGATTTATAGATATAACATTATATTTATAATATTGAATTATAATAGTATTTCAAGTATTTATTTATAAACATGAGATATATCTCTTATATATTAATTATTATTAAATTTGTATTAGTAAATTTATTATATAATTACATAATTTGTAACCATGGTTATTTACCCATATCCATAACATTTGTATTCGAATATCGCCATTATATAATAGAAGTATAAGGTAATACAATTGACATTACCTCAGTAAATTATTGCATTCATACCTTCAAGGTGGCTGTCGTGCGTCAGGTTCTGCGTAAGGAGCTCGGCCTTAAGACTGTTGAAGTCGACACAGATAGTGCTCATGTCGAGGGAGGTGATGTCCTCTGGACAGGTTTCTACTAGTAAATTTAAACTATGACAAGTTAATACTATACTAAGTTAATGGTATAACAAGTTAATGCTATCATAAGTTAATGCTATAATAAGTTAAAACTATGATAAGTTAATGGTATAACAAGTTAATGCTATAATAAAATAATGATATAACAAATGAATGCTATAATAAGTTAAAACAAATAACAAGTTAATAATATAACAATTTAATTCTATCATAAATTAATGATATAATAAGTTAATTCTATAATAATTTAATGATACAATAAGTCAATGGTATTTTATGTAAATATTAATTAACTACAATTTTTGAAATAATTCAGAAGTTTATAATATCAAATAAATAAAAATTTTATTTTTAGCAAAATATTTTTATGACTTCTTCTATTCCTTACAACCGTTATATTAGATTATGTATATACACGAATGTACCCTATTTAAATGTATACTTATTGGCAGAATGTCATCTGATAAATTATACATTCCTTAATTGATACATCGCTCTAATACATAACACTGTCGTCTCTTGTTTTCATTATCGACTTTAATGCCTCAATTTTCATCTAATATATACATGTAGGTACATTATATTACCGTCTATACCAGGGCGTGATATCATCGTCGGCATCGGCGAAAGGACCAATAACCTCGGAGCTCAGGCTGTTGCCAGGACGTTTCCAGAGTATCCCACAGTAGTGGTAACGGTGAGTATTGGGGATTACGATCATCTTGTAGAGTTTAATTATAGATAAATAATAATTAATACAATATAATACACATACATGAATATCATTAAGTACTATATTTATGAAAGATTTAAAAATATATTTGAAAAATGATAACTGATTATT
The DNA here is from genome assembly GCA_964035775.1 of Osedax frankpressi. Classification (NCBI taxonomy): domain Eukaryota; kingdom Metazoa; phylum Annelida; class Polychaeta; order Sabellida; family Siboglinidae; genus Osedax; species Osedax frankpressi. The sequence goes on along the minus strand of OZ038314.1, from coordinate 37,702,377 downwards.
AATATTATATATAGAAGATTATAAGTAGAATATACTATAACTGCTCTTATCGTGCACTGTTTTCTATATAATCAGTTGATGATTCATATGTAATGAATGTACATAGTACATTAATTAAAATAGCAAATCATAGCCGTTGTTTACAATATTTTGCAATATCCATTTCGTTGCGATATTTTACACAGGTACCCAAGCCAGCGGTCCACTTAAAAGATTGTATAACAATGGCTGGAGTGGATGTGATGACCATTTCTAATTCGGAACCAGCTCAGAAGATATTCAGGGTTTGTTTCAAATATTTGGCATATACTAACTATTGCCATTCTCTTAGTATGAAAACTCACATACAAATATATATATATATATATATATATATATATAGCTTTAACATCATTTTAATATAGTTTTATTCAATTTTAAATATTATTTTAATATAAATTTATTCAATTACTAATATTATATTAATAATTAATTCGTAGTCATATTTTACTTTTCCCAACTATAGTTAACGAGAGTATAGTTAACAAAATAATAATTTCTAAATGTTCCATTACAAAACATTCATACTAGTAAATGATCATTGATTATATCGATATACATGCCTTTTAATATAGATAGTTAAAATACGCATTGATACATTATTTCATATAAGAAGTTATATCTATATAAATATACAAAGACATCTTTTTTTATCGAGATGCTATACTTTATTATATATACATAGTTTTTGTATTTATTAATATGTGTAATCATTTCGTTATTTTTTAAATTTTACGGTTAAATCATTTAATTTATAAATTACTTAATTTATATATCTGTTAATTTATATAACTGTATCCTCATACATCCGTACACAATATATAATCAGATTAAATTAAATTATTATGAAATATAGATAATCGTTTAATTGTTAAATTATTAATTATAAAAAATGTTAAAAATATTCGTAATTTAGTTAATACGCAATAAATGATCGTTATTTCTAACTTTCAGGAACTACAAAATGACATTGGACTGTCAGGTTATAAGTATATTAAAGTTGAAGAACCTCAAGCCGCCAATGTGATGTTCTGCAATGGTAGTCTAGTCATGCTGGACAGCGATATGATCCCCAAAGGGAATGTAGTTAGTGGTGTTATGTCAAAGTGCTCTCCGTCAATTTCTACTTCACACCATACCTACCTACACTACCATATCAATATTATGATAATATTTGCAATAAACTAACACCTTCGATAAATTATACTTAACTATTACTCTTACTAAAACTACTATAATCATTAATATATATATTTATTATAACCGATCTCAGGTCTATGAAAATAAGATTAACTATGCTCGTATTTGTATCGCTATGGAAGAAACGCAGAAGCGAGGCTGTTCGTTTTGCAGTTGCATCTTATTGATCAACAAAACCAACCACATCCGTAGAATCCCAATGACTGATGGACACCACTAAACTATTGTAATTGCAGTTACTAGAATGTTTAGTGTATTCGTCGTTAAACTTGAAACTGGCTCATGTAAATCGATTATCAGAATATGTATCCGCTTTTTGTATAAATATATACTACCACGTCTGATGGCATCATTATATAATTTCACACAATAACAAAGAATGACAATGGAATTAAATTCTAATTCGATCTTCGAAATATGTATATGTATAATTTTGTAATGTTGTTGAAGTTTATATTGAAAAACATTTAATAATTTTTAAGTTTAATTATTTATATAATATTAATATTTCTAGTAATTATCAACATAGAGATTAGGGTTTCATAAGTGTATCCATTAATACATTATTAATACAGTATTGCATGAAAATCATTACTACTAGTCTGATTCAATAAATTATTTTCATTTCTTGATAAACTCAGTATTGATTATAATTTGTTGGTATTTTTATTACAATAAATTCAGTATGATAAGATTACAATTATATAGCCTGATATATCAAATGATTTGTAGAGTATAATTGTAAATATCCACATAAAATACAATATACAATAATTTGTCAATATTAAAGAATTAAATATTTTATATAAATAATAGAACAACTATTAAAAGAATTCTATATTTATTTAAATTATCTTGGAAAGCATAAACGAAATTTAGAATGTTGGTTTGTGCTTTTTAACTTCAACCATTAAACTATACATACTGATCAATTCACCTAGGATAGCCAGTTTTTTATTAGGAGGATTGGATAATATATCCTGGAACTGATGGTAATGATAAAACAACTGGGTGAGAATTCCTTGTCAATCATATCGATGGAGTCAAAATTTAACTAGTTTATTAATTTAAAATAAGTATATATATACTATAGTATATCATTCAGAATGATTTAACATTATATGAAACACTTGGATGATCTCCGTGCCATTCGTGAAGTTGGATGATAATCGGCTGTGAAGAGCAAACTCAATGTAGTCTTGATTAAAGCCAACATGCTCAGCTATTGCGTCACGGTGTACATCCGTAATGATAGATATAAATAAACTGGGAGGCAAATTGATATCATATGATGCACGAAGAAAGTCATTCATTATAATAATATTACTTGTATTGATATTCACTATTGTATTATAGAATTTAGACTACGATAAATCTAATTAAACTTTAGTGTATCTATTAGATAAATAGGCACACCTAAACTCTAAATTAATAAGAAATGAAATAGCTCATAGCTTTAGCCAGAGTAATCTTTTTTCAAAAAGATTACTTCTAAGTAAAGAGCGTTTGTATAAAAAGACTAGAAATCTGAATAATTCAATTGAGTTAATTTATACAAGACGTAATTTTAGACAATCAATTAAATCTAAAAAATATTGTCATCATAATACAATTAACGAATGTAATGAAGATAACGTGCAATGCACGTCGTGCATTGTATACACTACTAAATAAACTAATGGGATACATACATATAATGTATGTCATTCTAATGGGATTCCACTATTTGATGTGAATATGTTGTTGATGCAAAAAACACTATAAATACTTTGATACAAAAGTAACAAATATTGTTAATACTAATAATTTAACAAATAATATTTATATTATTGAAGAAGATACTAAAGAGTAATGTTAAGTTATCTTATTTTAAAACAACATCGTGTTCTACTATTTTTGATTTTATTTTAAGAGATTGATAAAATCAGCTCCCCGTTATCCATTACCACTTTGTCTATCAAAATCAAAATATCAGATTCAATATCTAGCTATTATCGTAATACTATTGTATAAAATTGTAGCATTAAATATCATATGCGGACGATATTATGATTTATACGTCTTACACTAATCTAGGTTTAGTCAATGAAAATAATAACCCCTTATTTATGTGCGCGAATGCTATTTCCCGCTGGTTATTAACTAACAAACTTTTTAAACCCTTATCATAAATACTCCTTATCATAAAATATGTTAAAAAGCGGGGTCTGAATCATATATGATGACATAACTACTTTTTCTTTAAACGCGATAATAAATAAATAACACTCTGGGACAGATATTATAATTAAATTTCATTAAAATCATTCCTTTCATTGTTTTAACTTCAGTCATTGTATAAACTAGCTGTATGAAATTAAAGTCAACGCATACGTTAACACTAGAGGTTAGAATATTACAATATTTTTATAAAGTCAATATTATAAGTTTCTACACTGTCCTAAATAATTACAAACTGTACTCTTAGAATTGCTGTTGTAAAAGAATTTATAAATAAATATGATTGTGATGTTTACTATAATGTACATTTTTATGCTGCTTTTATAAAAATCTTTTTTTAAATAAAAACTTAGCAGTGTGTTTATATTTTAGTTTAATTTCATATCGTAGCAAAACAATCCTTATTTCATCTACATGATTATTTGTTATATAATTTTGCAAACGTGAAACAATTATCTTTTGTATATATATTGTATATATATAATATTCAACTTTAAATTACCTGAGGATGTGAGACTCTTCATTGCGTTTTTCTTGTTGTTTTAAAAAGTAATAAAATACCTTCACAATATACAACTCCCAACGCATCCCTATGTTTGATTTCATTTTTGAATGATATCAAGTTTTCGAGTGTTCATATAATTTGTAAACTTCTTAATAGTAATAAATTCATATTTTATATATGATTAACATACAATACATAACACATTCTATTATTATGATAATCATATATTTTCTTATCTAATATTAAATAAAAAATGTTATTAATTAGAAAGATTACACTAGTTTAGAGGTTACAATTTTTATAATATACTATGTTATTTTACATTCTATAATATTAATTATAAAACTATATATAATCTTATTTGTTATATAAAATTAATTATTGAACTGAAGTTAATTAATTAACTGAAATTAATTAATTAAATAGCATGATATAAAATATATGTAATATAAAAAATGTAAATCAATAAATAATGGGTATTATAATTAATAATTGTATTTGAATTTGAAAATAAGTTGGCATGGCTGGATAGGCTGTGGAGTGTAGTGTGTAATGTGCCAATTTCTTTACATATAATATATTTAATAATTTGTGCAATGTTATTGTATTTGTGATTCATATTTGAGTTATCTGAGTGATTTAAATTGCATATTTTTTGAATTTATCTCAATATAGTTTATATTAGTTACGCGCCGATATATCTAAATATATATCATAAATATAGTATGACAAATTGCAAAATTGTTAATAAATAAGCATTTTCCTCATCTTATTTTATTTTTTAACATTAAAAAAATATTACGGGAAAAATGAATATTTGTTAATTATATTAAACTCTATATATTACATAAGTTACTATTTTAATATCATAAACAAACATGCATTTTTCCCATAATATTTTTCTACCCTCATCAATGTTGCAAAATAATAAATGGAAAATGATTATTTGTAATATTATAATTTGTCACATTATCTGTATGATATATATTTGGGAATATGTGCGACATATATAACTAATAAAATCGATAATGAGATAAATTCAATATATTATTTAAATCAATAATATATCTGTGCGTAACAAATAAAAGCAATATCGAGATAAATCAATGATATACAGACAATATATTAGTTAATATCCTACGCCGTAGGACCTAGATAATATTGAATACACAATGGAGAATCAAATATATAGCATATTCAAATATAATTACTACAATATATTCATTGTAGTACCTCTTATAGTATAATGATGATTAGTAAGTACATTAACACTTTACCAACTAATTGATATCTATATCAAATATGCACACATATATATTTTGCTAGTTACATTAGAATGGACTATTTCGCTTATCTATCAATACGATTAGCCTAATAAATAAACTAATAAAAACACTTGTCTACATATGTAACCTATATATAGATTCCACATTATAATCTTATACATATAGAGATTATATAGTACTAGTTCTTATAAATTAATGAAATATTTGCACTAGATTCCAAGTATACTTGAACAATCCATAAAATACTATTTCTAACTCAAACCATAATAAATACCTTGTAATTTAACAATACCCATTAACTAACAATATCTAACAATATATAAATGTGCGAATTTGAATACTCTTTTATTTTCAGTTAACAAAATGTTATCATTTCATATCGTATCATCTTAATTAAATATTAATATTAATATTAATCATTCTACTATTATCATGTAATAATAAATTCGATAAAATATAATATTATTAGTATATTCATAGAAATATCTAATTATAATTCTATTACAAAAGTATTTTTGTATTATTGAATAATCTCGTATATACTTATATATACCCGATATAGGTCATATATTATTTTCTATGAGTTGTGGGAACTTTTTCTGATTCCAAACAATTATTTTTTATATAAATATTTTAGAGTGAATTTAACGAAGAATATTAATTAGATTTCTCGGTAAATCCGAGAAACATACTCTAAGTTTATGACATTAATTATTAATAATTAATAGTTAAAAGGTACATCACATTTGTACACATTCATATATTTCAAGTTATATTTATTCAATTTTATTAAATCTGATAATAAAATATAAATTTGATTTTTGTTGATTTGAGTTATAGGATATTTTATATTTTAAATATGTGTCGTCGAATAATAAGGTTAGGAACCTGTAGTATAAATACATATTAAAATGTCTTTTATGTATACCACATTAAATTTAAATAGATAATAGTTATACCATTTGATAAATATAAGAACTTAAATGACGATAAAAACTAAATCTATAGATGAAATGTTATCGCAAATATCCAAATATCTAATGCAGGTGCCTCTGTTTCTAATTAAACATCCGCTTTATTCGGATTCCATAAATAAATATTTTCTTAATTTTATATATCAAAAACAAAAAATGACCATGCAAACCAATCAAACTAACCAATGTTTTCGCTACAATTATGCACTTGTTAGCAGAATAGCCTCCTCATTTGCAGATGAATCTAGTTTTGATTTAATCCCAGGAAAAGTCATCGATATCGACAAAGCTAGGGATGAACATGAAGTATTAGTAGACTCTCTGAGAAGGATAGGCGTTGATGTTATAGAATTACCCTGTGATGAAACACACCCTGATGGTTTATTTGTAGATGATATTGCTGTAGTTATAAATGGAACAGCTCTCATATGTAACCCGCCACAGATCAAAGATAAGCCACCACGACAAGGGGAGGTTTGTAAATTAAATAATAATTTTTAGTAATTAACTAAATAACTATTTTTAAAGTATTTATTATAAAATATATAATATTTATATTTTGTGCATCTTTATTAATAAATCAACATATAATATAAATTCATTTCTGTCGCAATTATACATCGAGTAAATAGTAGCCTATAAGCTTTTAAGTAACTATGGTATACATATTTACGATAGTAATTATAAGTTAGAGCTATATAATATATAATATAACAATAAATATCGAAAATCTTTCGCATTACTTAATTTATTCATACAGTTCTTTTAAATCTTAATTTTTTAATTGTTTATTTGATAATTACAATTATAAGAATACCGATTTTATAAATAAAACAAAATTATATATATATTTAACAAATGAAAAATAAGTTTTACTACCTATAAAATTGTATAACTTAAAACACTAGAACAACACAAATAAATATCAAGTTTCTTGTTTCAAAAAAATTTGTATTTTGATATAAATAAAAAAAAATTATAATTTATTGTATTTAAAAATTTAAATATATATATTATATTAATACTAAAATTAATTTGTATTAGTTATTATTATTAATTAATGAATTCTTTTTAAATATAAATAATGGCATAATTTTTAATTGTTTCACCATTTTTTTCTCATATAATTATTTTATATTTTAATATAAAATATGTTTTATACATAATAGTTATTTTATATATAAAATTTATATATTTTATAAAATTGCATAATAAATTTTTTTCAAACTTAGCCTATAATTCTTATTATGTATATAAAAAGAGATCAATGTAAATTTCAATAACATTATTATAAACATTCACTCAAATAGTTACTTATTATTGTATTAATACAGTATTAATTAATTTATTAAGTAATACATTTATCATTTCAAAGTAAGATTTTTCTTTAATGGATTAGTTTTTATTTTTAAACTTACTACCATGAATTATGATGTAGATGAAATATAAAATTAAATATGGAAGGAATATTGAAGAAATTGTAATTTACTATATTTTATTTATTATATAAGCATACAATTATTATATTTTATGCACTATTTAATATAATATGTAAGAATAAATACAATATGGTTTATTTGAAAAAATAATCATAAACCCGATGAAAAACACTTGATCTGTTATAAAAAAAACTGAACAACTGTACTCCTATATAATTGTAATTCAGATAATTTAATTTTGTATATAATGGATTACAAAAAAAAATTCCTGCAATAATTGTTTTATGAAAAATAGGATACAAAATAAATTAATGAAGATAAGAATGCATAAAGAAATATAAACAATGTATTCCTTCACAACAGATTATATAATATTGTATTTGATAAATAATTTAGTTATAGAGGTTTTTTTAAATAAAAATAACTTAAGATAGTTTTTAAAATATATTAAAATATACTATATTTTATTTACAATGTATCCCTTAAAAACAAGTAAATATAAACAATTGTTTTGTAAATTTCTGTTCCATGAAGACTACAATAATTAAGAGTAAGAATATTATATTTCCTATTTTAGTAGACCGTTAATCTACTTTAATTAATCTGCTATATGAGGATTTCACCCCTCAGACTTATATGTTTATGATTTGGACATTTATTATATTTATTTAAACTATATATATGTATATATCTATATATATATATATATACAGAGTTTGTAAGAAATTAAAATAAAACATATGACACAGTAATAATAAATAATATATAATGAACATTGCAAAATAATATTATTGAATATTATATTAATTAATCATAATAAAATATTGAAATAAATACATTGTTTATCACATTTAAAATGTATATTTACATAAGAAAATAATGAGAGTTGATATAATATTGTAAAATATTTTGATTTATATACAAATAAAATATGATTTATTTTTTTATTATTAAAAACACTAAGGTAACAAAAAATCAATTAACGAAGATAATATCGCATATAGAAATAAAATCAATGTTATAAGATAATTTAGTTATAGTTGTTTTTAAAATTATTTAAGATGGTAATTAAAACATATAACATAGTAATAATGAATATTATCTTAATTAATTATGATAAAATATTAAAATAAATAGATAGTTTATCTTATTTAAAATGTACATTTACATAATATATTAAAACAAGATTATATAAATATGGTGGATTAGTATTTTGTAAAATGTTTTGATTTTATAACTATGATTTAAATATAAATAAAATATGTTTTCTTTTATTATATAACAAAAACACTATAATGACGTATGGTTGGTTCTTTGTAATTCAGCAAATAGAAAATATATTAAATGTTTTATATTTAAATTATAAATTTTATTTTAAAGTCCATATATTTATAGATTAATTTATATAACCAATTAAGAAACAATTGTTTGGGAATTCCTAGAACAAAACTCTTTCTTCTGAGAATGAATGTGCTTAATTAATATGTTATGTAATCTTTTAAATGAGAAAATAAAATCTAAACAGGAATATAAAATAAATTATGAGATGAGAAAAGGAGATTGTAAATTTTGTAATATTGTAATTCGTGTACTGGATACTTATTTATTAAATACTATAGGTTAAAAATATATTTTTTAGGCAATATGCGAATTATTATAAATTAAACTGTAGATACTGTAAGTTATATGCTGTTGAAATGTAAACATTTATCCATTATTTATGCATTATAGTTTGTATTATATTAACCTTCGTTGTCTATTTAACATCATTATAGCATTAACTTTCTTCCTTTTTATATTATGTACATTGTATACATTATGATAAACTTTGTATGTATCATGTATAATTAGTTAAACACATCCAGTATATAACCATTGGTTACTGTGTTATACATAATTCATGCATGATTCATTCCCTACCGGATACAATCTAACTGAATCACCAGCAATTTATGAGTATGTAGAAATTGCTGTATGGTATATTTATTTATTTAAACTTTGTACCGTATCTAATAAAACATTTAATATTATGTGGACATTTGTTCAAATTTATATAAATTGTAGTTTTTAGTTGACTTATGTTTTATCAAGAATTTAATTTACCAAATTGCAATAAGAAATATAAATGTACTGTTAGAATATTCATCTTTACTTTTTACATTTTTGTAGTTTGCTAATACGGTTTAATATCGTAAATGTAGAAATGCACAAATATCCGTAATATATACATATTAATATAGTCGATAACTATATATACTTATAATCAATTTACAATATAGTACATATTGGAACAGTATATCCAGCCTAAAATGTATTTTAGTATTTTATAGCTCAAACAATTTTAGAATTTCTTAAAATAAAGTATTCTTATAAATAGTATAATGCATTTTGGCTATAATCTAAAATTATAGCGAACTATTAAAAATTGTAATAGTAACCTAATCATAGCTTGAAAATACCACCTTATTCTTTATACAGGTTTAAGATAAATATTTATTAAACCTAAATATCCTTTCATTACATCATTTATATATATTAAAGGATCTGTATAATATTATTATTTACATTTGTAGAATATTTTTATTTAGTAATTTAAGTCTTTCACCCAATACCATAAGGCTATACCAAATAAATGTATGCATTTATCTCAATTGAGATTAATATCTCTTTAATGTACTAATTTACTGGATAGATTATGAATCATTATAATGATATATTATATAGCATGTATTATAATCTACTACACAACATATATTATGATTAAAATACATGATTCAAATATATTATATAGTTTTATTGCAGTTATGCAAGTAAGTGAGTTAAAAAATATTTTTATTAATATCCATATTTAATATTTTCAGATTATCCATGATTATTATGTTTTTAAAGAATATTTAAGATATGTTTTAATTACATTTTTATACCAATTTATACATAAATATTATATTATTTGCATATATTCCAAAAAATTACTAATGTTAATAACTATAGTGCAATCTAAATAACTATATTTGAAAAATATTAAATATACATTTACAACTAAATATATTTAACTGAATATATCTATAACTTGTGTTAAATTATTTCTTAAAATTTGAAATAAATGACAAATATTATGTATCGAATGTGTTGTTGATTATTTGACATAACTTCTAAAAGGATTTATATAAATAGATATAACATTATATTTATAATATTGAATTATAATTGTATTTCAAGTATTTATTTATAAACATAAGATATATCTCTTATATATTAATTATTATTAAATTTGTATTAGTAAATTTATTATATAATTACATAATTTGTAACCATGGTTATTTACCCATATCCATAACATTTGTATTCGAATATCGCCATTATATAATAGAAGTATAAGGTAATACAATTGACATTATCTCAGTAAATTATTGCCTTCATACCTTCAAGTTGGCTGTCGTGCGTCAGGTTCTGCGTAAGGAGCTCGGCCTTAAGATTGTTGAAGTCGATACAGATAGTGCTCATGTCGAGGGAGGTGACGTCCTCTGGACAGGTTTCTAAACAAATTTAAACTATGACAAGTTAATGCTATACTAAATTAATGCTATAATAAGTTAATGCTATAATAAGTTAATGCTATAATAAGTTAAAACTATAATAAGTCAATGGTATAACAAGTTAATGCTATAATAAGTTAATGCTATAATAATTTAAATCTATAATAAGTCAATGGTATTTCATGTAAATATTAATTAACTTCATTTTTTGAAATATTTCAGACAGATGTAATCAAAAAATCTAAATTTTATTTTTAGCAAATAAATTTCTTAAAGATTATTAATAAAAATCTATTTAAAATAATATTTGATATATTTTAATATATAATATCTATCTATTTGCATCTTAATATTGGATTATTAAATGTTATGCTATATATGCCAACACTGAAATAATCTAATTATACTTATTGTTATATGTATATTTGTTATATATAGATTTGATAAGCTTCTATAACCATATGAGACATTTCTATTACAAATCCTTAAGCCTATATGATTGACAATGTTACTTATTATATACTACTGAAGTATTTTTAGGTTATCAGAAAATCTTTATAAAGTAAAAAATGCCTATCTCTTTGTACTGAGCTTATTATTTCTGATTGTTCGCCTCTAGCCTCTATCTTATCGCTAGCCTTACTTCGAAAACTGTTTTCTAATGCCTTAGTTATATAGTATGAAGTAAAATCAACCAGTAAATTCATAATATATACGTAGTTAGTGAGTAATGTGTACAACACATATTTTAAAATGTATGTAACATATTCCAATATTACGGTATTCTTATTTCGTCATAGTTTACATTCATACTTCAACTCCTTTCAACCGTTATATTAGATTACGTATACACACGAATGTACCCTGTTTAAATGTATACTTATCGGCAGAGTGTCATCTGATAAATTATACATTCCTCCATTGATACATCGCTCTAATACTGTCATCTCTTGTTTTCATTATCGACTGAATGCCTCAATTGTCATCTATGTATGTTGATATCCTATATTCGCGATATATCAAATGTTATTCAATATATTCTATATGAATTTATGTCTTAGATCGTAATCTTTTATAACATTCACACGTTTGTATACAAATTAGCGTTTTTTTTCTCGTCGAAAGATTCCATACAATGTCTAGTTATATGAATGTCAAGTAAAAATCAACCTTTTACCTTGAATCTATGCCTAATTATTTACCGTCTATATAAGGGCGTGAGATCATCGTCGGCATCGGAGAAAGGACCAATAACCTCGGAGCTCAGGCTGTCGCCAGGACGTTTCCAGAGTACCCCACAGTAGTGGTAACGGTGAGTATTGGGGATTACGATCATCTTGTAGAGTCTAATTATAGATAAATAATAATTAATACAATATAATACACATACATGAATATCATTAAGTATTTATATACTATATTTATTAAAGATTTAAAAATATATTTGAAAAATGATAACTCATTATTAATATTATATATAGAAGATTATAAGTAGAATATACTATGAATATACTCTTATCATGCACTGTTTTCTATCTAATCAGTTAATGATTCATATGTAATGAATGTACATTGTACATTAACTAAAATAGCAAATCATAGCCGTTGTTTACAATGTTATGCAATATCCATTTCGTTGCTATATTTTACATGGGTTTTTTAAGTCTATTGTAAATATATTTGATTCTATATTCTATTATATTAATTCTATTAATCCACCGTGTAAATAATCTAGCTGATCTCCATTCTTCCTTTACTTATCCTAATTTCAAATATAATTGATATTATTTTAAATTTAGATGAGTTCATTAAATATTTTTAAAAACTATTACCTAGCTTTGTATATTTGATAGTTAGTAACTGTTTACGTGCATTATGTCATTCTGTTTACTCCAAATCAATGTATATAGAATTATACTTTATACTATTATTGCCATGTTTATATTATATTTCTATACAGGTACCCAAGCCAGCGGTCCACTTAAAAGATTGTATAACAATGGCTGGTGTGGATGTGATGACCATTTCTAATTCGGAACCAGCTCAGAAGATATTCAGGGTTTGTTTCAACTATTTGGCATCTACTTACTATTGTCATTTTCTTAGTATGAAAACTTACATATAAGTGTATATATATATATATAGCATTAATATTAACATCATTTTAATATAGTTTTATTCAATTTTAAATATGATTTTAATATAGAATTAATTCTTATCCATATTTTACTTTCCCCAACTATAGTTGACGACAGTCAATGATTACAAAGATAAATGTGCCTTTAAAATATAGATAGTTTATCTATTCATTGATAACTCGCACTATCTTGTTTAAGAAATTACATCTGTATACACAAAGATATCTTCGACTAACTAGATCATATTTATGATCATTTTATGTTCATTGTCTTTGTATTTATTAATATCTGTATTAATCATTGCGGTTTTTTAGTTTTACAGTAAAATCTATAATTTAAATTGTTTCCTTTATAGATTACTTAATTTATGTAACTGTTAATTTATGTAATTGTTACCTTATACATCCGTATACAATATATATTCACATTAAATTGAATTATTATGACATAAATATTCCTTTAATGTTAAATTATAATAATTAATTATAAATAATGTTAAAAATATTCATAATTTAGTTAATACGTAATTAATAATTGTTATTTCTAACTTTCAGGAACTACAAAATGACATTGGACTGTCAGGTTATAAGTACATTAAAGTTGAAGAACCTCAAGCCGCCAATGTGATCTTCTGCAATGGTAGTCTAGTGATGCTGGACAGCGATATGATCCCCAAAGGCTCTGCGGTTAGTGGTGTTACGCTCTCCGTCAATTTCTACTTCGCACCATACTTACACTACCTACACTACCATACCTACACTACCATACCTACACTACCATACCTACACTACCATACCTACACTACCATACCTACACTACCATACCTACACTACCATACCTACACTACCATATCAATATTGAATACCACAGACCAATTATTTTAATATTTTAAAAATCCATTAAAAATAATCATTTCCAATAAACTAACACCTTCGATAGATTATACTTAACTATTACTTTTTACTAAAACTACTATAATCATTAATATATATATTTATTATAACCGACCTCAGGTCTATGAAAATAAGATTAACTATACTCGTATTGGTGTCGCTATGGAAGAACCGCAGAAGCGAGGCTGTTCGTTTTGCAGTTGCATCTTATTGATCAACAAAACCAACCACATCCGTAGAATCCCCATGACTGATGGACACCACTAAACTATTGTAATTGCAGTTACTAGAATGTTTAGTGTATTCGTCGTTAAACTTGAAACTGGCTCGAGTAAATTGATTACCAGAATATTATTCCGCTTTTTGTATATATATGCTGCCAGGTCTGCTTGCATCATTAAATAATTTCATACAATAACAAAGAATGACAATGGAATTAAATTCTAATTTGATCTTCAAAATATGCCTACGTTAAATTTTATAATGTTGTTGAAGTTTATATTGAAAAACATTAAATAATTTTTACAGTTTAATTATTTATATAATATTAATATTTCTAGCAATTAGGGTTTCATAAGCTTATCCATTAATACATTATTAATACAGTATTGCACGGAAATCATTAATACTAGTCTGATTGTCTGATTCAATAAATTATATTCATTTCTTGATAAACTCAGTATTGATTATAATTTGTTGGGGTTTTTATTATCAGGGTAAATGCATTATGATAACATTATAATTATATAACCCGATATATAAAATGATTTATAGAAATTAATTGTAAATATCCACATAAAAAAATATACAATAATTTGATAATTAAAAAATTAAATACTTTATATAAATAATAGAACAACTGTTAAAAGAAATAATTAACTTGAATAAATAATAAAGAAATCATCCTGGAAAATGTAAACGAAATTTAGAATGTCGGTTTGTACTTTTTAACTTCAACCATTAAACTGTGCACATTAATCAATTCACTTCTGATAGCCAGTGTTTTATAAGGAGGATTGGATAATATAGTCTGGAACTGATGGTAATGCTGAATCAACTGGGTGAGAATTCCCTGTCAATCATAGCGATGGAGTCAGAATTCAAGAAGTTTATTAATTTAAAATAAGTATAGTATAGTATATCATTTAGAATGATTTAACATTATATTTAAAAACTTGGATGATCTTCGTGCCATTTGTGAAGTTGGAGAAAGTTTTCATGACCTCAGAGTTCATCTGTTCAATTGATGACTTCCAATAGGTGTTAAAGTTTCTTACTAAACCATTCACCCTCTCTGCATAAATTAAAACATAAGTAGTTATAATGGTTACTGTAACACTAACTAAATATTAAAATGGGACTCAGTTTTAGAGTCTTGATATATACTTAATATAAAAAAAGTTTCAAAGTAACTTCTGATAAATAATAAAATTAAATTTGATATTCGTATTCAAATTCGTTTTTTTTGTATAGCTATTATGTATATCTTATTTTAAAATTAAATATTCACCTCAATTTTCAAAACTTTCGACTAAATAAACTCGATATAAATTACGCAACAAATAAAAACCTTCATGAGATCTTGAAAGAGATGTTGGGATGTTGGTTTCTTTGACAAATAAAATGATACCTGCAATAATATTGTCGGTGTTTATTCAGAATGCATCGACCTCAAACTGAATTAATTGTAACCCGCAAATCTTGGTGCTAGAACATCGTCGCTGTACTGTTGCATTCGGTTTTCAAGCACGTTTCGCAAGTGATCGATCTCTTTTAGGTCATCCGTGGTCCTCTCCTGGATATATTGGGGACTCGCGATGTGAGAAACAAAGATGATGGTGTGCGAACTAGTCTATTACAAGGGATGCCGAGTAGGAGAGACATCTTAAGACTATACTTTAAGCAAAAGCATTTAATACCCCGTAACAATCTAATGAATGCGTGTCGTGTTCTATTCAGTGATAAAGCTACAAACAACTAAGATACAGTTGGCTCACTAGAACTTTCTATACAAATTGGTAATCGGCTGTTCATCGTAGTCTTGGTTTAAGCCAACATTCTCAGCTATTGCATCACGGCGTACAACTGTAATGCTAGATATAAATACACTGGGAGGTAATCTATACGAAATGATGCACAATTATTTTTACATCATCTATCGGCATTATAGTTTTTACATGTATAATTCTCAGGAATGAATATAATGTATATAGTATGTAATTAATTTGTAGAATGTCTATATAGTATATATAATAAAATGTATATATAGAATGTAAATGTATAATGTCTATATATATGTATTTATATAATAAATCTAGCAATTTATAAAAATATATAGATAAATATAATTTGTAAATTAATTTCAATGTTTATTGGTACCTCTTTACTAACAATCATTGTGGTGAGTATCATGTCGTAGTTGTTGATTAGGAACACAAGTTGTTTCCTCCTCTCCACAAACTCACTGGACATGCGCGACAGGAGGTCGTCGATTGCCGACTGGGTCGAGAGGCGATTGCGTTAGTTACCGCGGACATTCGCTTGACCATCGCGGTCGGAGAAGACGCCCGAGAACGGATGCATGCGTTGACCCCACGGACATTCGTACGCAAACGAAATTACATACATGGAAAAATAATAATAATAAATCGAAGTTCACCCAGAAATATTACATGTATAAGATATTGTAAAAAAACTGTACCTTTCCTAATGATCACATGATTACAAAAATAACTCATAACTCGTTATATACCACCAAAATCTTAACAGTTTATTTGCTATACGCATTCCTATATAGCCTATAAATATATATTGAGAATAATCAAATTATAATATCAAAAATTGTATACATTTTTATAGTTGTTTATAAGATTAATACGCTATATATTAAATAGTATTTAGAATTATCTTAGAATGATAATTATGAATGGTGAACATAAAATTTCAATAATAAATTTAAGCAGAAATAATCATTAAAATATAATGAATGGTTCCTATTTTTATAACTACTGAACTCTGAACTCTAGAAATAATATTAATTTACATTATAATTTTCATGAAATTAAAAGTAGGATAAATAAAAACAATTATCAGATTGTTGAAACTTTAAGATAGTTATAAATACATCATTTATTAATAATCATGTTGTTAAGAATTAGTATATAATATAGCATTATAATTTAAGTTTAATATAATAATTAAAATTAATTATTTGTTATTGAAATTGCATATTAATATTGTTAATATTAAATAAAATATTATATAAACCATATAAACCATTAATTTATAATAATTATCAATTATATAATTAGATTATTGTGTTAATGTTCTAAAAACATCTAAACACTTATTATGTATTTAAGCTGTATATGTAATATTTGTTGTGCGAAAAATAAGTAGGTCAGGGTTATTGCCATGGATTACATGATTTTATATATACATATAACTCATATTAAATATAATATGAAACAACATATAGATTGCTGAGATTCTATGTTCAATGCATATCCATATTACGTGAAAATATTTATGTATAATATTATGTAATTATCGAAATTTTTCAATTTAATATTCATTAATTGTAAACTAAAAATATTGTTATCAATATTTGATTCTATGCATAATAGTGAACTTTAAATTTTAAATAAATACAACAAAATATAATTAGTTGAAATAAAAAGTCTAATGGATATAAAAGACATGAAAGATATGTAATATATATCATAAACATAAAAAGCGTGATTTAAATCTTAAATGCAATAAGTAACATTTTCGAAATTATTTTAATTATATTTCATCGTCATGAACCTGTGACTTCCGACTATAAAATATAATTCAAAATAATTTTGAAAATGTTACATTTATTACAAAATCCTGCTTTATATTTTTATAATCTTAAATACTAACGCGGCTTTTTATTTAAATTAAATTAGTCTGTTTGAATTCTTTAAAAATGAGAATTTATTATTGTGCATAGAATTCAAAATAGATGGAATAAAATATTAATAATAATATTTGTATTTTTAAATTATAAATATTAAATTTGTAAAAACTAAATAATTTCATAATATTAAACTTAATTATTTACACATAATTTAGATATACATATAATATAGCCACAGCGATATTTATGTAATTTCAAATTATATTTAATAAGTTATATGAATTTATACAGTCACGTGGATGTTGGCGATGTTTTAAGCTGCCGTAATACTGTATTACCGTCATTAAATCAAGAACTACAGTTTGTTACCTGTAGTCGCACCATGAGTCGCGACACTGGTTCACTAGGGAAACTTTCATTGAGGCCAACAATAGCTGCGGAGAATTCAGCGAAGCGACGTGAAATCTAGTAGAAATGGTGGTGTTTGTAGTAGTGGTGGTGGTGGTTGTAGTAGTGGTGGTGGTGGTAGTGGTAGTGGTAGTGGAGGTGGTGGTGGTTATTATAGTGGTGGTGGTGGTTGTAGTAGTGGTGGTGGTGATAGTGGTGGTGGTGTTGGTGATGGTAGTGTTGGTGGTGTTGGTGATGGTAGTGTTGGTGGTGGTGGTTATTATAGTGGTGGTGGTGGTGGTAGTAGTGGTGGTGGTGGTGGTTATTATAGTGGTGGTGATGGTTGTAGTAGTGGTGGTGATGGTAGTGGTGGTGGTGTTGGTGATGGTAGTGTTGGTGGTGTTGGTGATGGTAGTGTTGGTGGTGGTGGTTATTATAGTGGTGGTGGTGGTGGTAGTAGTGGTGGTGGTGGTGGTTATTATAGTGGTGGTGATGGTTGTAGTAGTGGTGGTGATGGTAGTGGTGGTGGTGTTGGTGATGGTAGTGTTGGTGGTGTTGGTGATGGTAGTGTTGGTGGTGGTGGTTATTATAGTGGTGGTGGTGGTGGTAGTAGTGGTGGTGGTGGTGGTTATTATAGTGGTGGTGGTGGTTGTAGTAGTGGTGGTGGTGATGGTAGTGGTAGTGGAGGTGGTGGTGGTTATTATAGTGGTGGTGATGGTTGTAGTAGTGGTGGTGATGGTAGTGGTGGTGGTGGTGGTGGTGGTTATTATAGTGGTGGTGATGGTTGTAGTAGTGGTGGTGATGGTATTGGTGGTGGTATTGGTGATGGTAGTGTTGGTGGTGGTGGTTATTATAGTGGTGGTGGTGGTGGTAGTAGTGGTGGTGGTGGTGGTTATTATAGTGGTGGTGGTGGTTGTAGTAGTGTTGGTAGATGTGGTTATTATAGTGGTGGTGGTTGTAGTGGTGGCGGTGGTAGTTGTGGTAGTGGTGGTGGTGGTGGTAGTTGTGGTAGTGGTGGTGGTGGTAGTTGTGGTAGTGGTGGTGGTGGTAGTTATTATAGTGGTGGTGGTGGTTATTATAGTGGTGGTGATGGTGGTAGTAGTGGTGGTGGTGGTGGTTATTATAGTGGTGGTAGTGGTAGTGGTGGTAGTTATGGTAGTGGTAGTAGATGTGGTTATTATAGTGGCGGTGGTGGTGGTGAAGGTGGTGGTGGTAGTGGTAGTGGTGTTGGTTGAGATGGTGGTAGTGGTAGTAGTGGTGGTGGTAGTGGTGGGGTGGTGGTAGTGGTGGTGGTAGTGGTAGTGGTGAAGGTGGTGATGGTGGTAGTGGTGGTAGTGGTGGTGGTAGTAGTGGTGGTGGTAGTGGTGGTGGTAGTAGTGGTAGTGGTAGTGGTGGTGGTGGTAGATGTGGTTATTATAGTGGTGTTGATGGTGGTAGTGGTGATGGTGGTAGTTGTGGTAGTGGTAGTAGATGTGGTTATTATAGTGGTGGTGGTGGTGGTGCTGGTGGTGGTGGTGGTGGTGATGGTGGTAGTTGTGGTAGTGGTAGTAGATGTGGTTATTATAGTGGTGGTGGTGGTGGTGGTGGTAGTGGTGATGGTGGTAGTTGTGGTAGTGGTAGTAGATGTGGTTATTATAGTGGTGGTGGTAGTTGTGGTAGTGGTAGTAGATGTGGTTATTATAGTGGTGGTGGTGGTGGCGGTGGTGGTGGTGGTGGTGGTGGTGGTGGTAGTTGTGGTAGTGGTAGTAGATGTGGTTATTATAGTGGTGGTGGTGGTGGTGGTGAAGGTGGTGGTGGTAGTGGTGGTGGTGGAGATGGTGGTAGTGGTAGTAGTGGTGGTGGTAGTAGTGGTGGTGGTAGTAGTGGTGGTGGTAGTAGTGGTGGTGAAGGTGGTGGTGGTGGTAGTGGTGGTGGTGGTAGTGGTAGTGTTGGTAGATGTGGTTATTATAGCGGTGGTGATGGTGGTAGTGGTGGTGGTGGTAGTTGTGGTAGTGGTAGTAGATGTGGTTATTATAGTTGTGGTGGTGGTGATGGTGGTGCTGGTGGTGGTGTTGGTGGTGGTGGTGAAGGTGGTGGTAGTGATGGTGGTGGTAGTGGTAGTGGTAGTGGTGGTGGTGGTTATGGACGCAATGGTGTTGATGGTGTCAGAAGAGCTTGATGGTATCGTAGTGGTTGCGTTCTATTAATTTCTGTACGATATTACATTCGCACTAGAACCTCAAAGGGGTGAAATCAACAGTTAACATGTTGGTAAGTTAGCAAGTTGGCAGTTAGTTATGTTGGAGCCGCTAAGGGCCCCGGACGGCTAACGTAGTGCGGCGACGTGTTGATGGACCCCAGACGACTCGGGTCGCAATTCTTGACGCTGACTATGTTGGCGTGTAGTACGAATTCGAATCGAGTCTTTAACAAATCCAGGATAGCGTCCCAATACCTGTCAAATCGCAAAATAAACGCTGTATTTCTATTACATTACAACAGCGCTACTGCATGAACGCTATTTAAATATTCAAATTTGCTGTAGAATCGAAAAGAGAAAAAAGGAAATCTTCACGTATTTCAAGGCGTCAACGGAGTCTTCGAAACATAGGTTCGGTGGTGCTAATGAATCCACTTAGTTTCACTTATTACGGACGGGTTTGCTTTATAATAATAGCTAAGCTGAGGTCGGCGAGAACCTGTCCATGACGGGAACGTATCTCTCGTGCATGAGGATTCGATAACGATGCAAAAGTTGTATACAGAGGAACAGGCCGATGCCGTCGAAACACTCGTGAATATAGGTTTCCAGGTACTTCTGCAAGGGAGAGCGGAGTTCATGTGGGCTTAATGGGGTTTAATGGGGGTTCTCGAGTTGGTCATTGCGGAAACGGTGCAGATTTATTGCTAGTTTAAAATAGATTTAGCACGTACATATTGAGGGAGTTTGAGGTGGGTTTAGTATGAATCAAGTATGGGTTAAGACTGGGTTTAGTGCGTATCCTGGATTCGGTGTACGGTTAATATATAAACACTTTCAGGTGAAATTAATCTTGCCAAGAGGTAATTAGGTTATAATCTATAGTGCAGTTTTGTTACGTAAACAAGGGAGATTGAACGCAGAAAATGACTGAAAGTTCAAAATTAAAAGACGGTCAAGTGAAATGAAATGCGGTGGATCAATAGTAATCAAAAGTATAATAACGCGGCAGTGATTCCGCCGTACCAACCAGGAACATGGTGAGCGTGCGGCCGAATATGGCGTTGAATAGTTCGTGAGTGGCGCCACCTGGATTCACAATGAAGAAATCGCCGACGAACAGGTACTCGCGACAAGCGTTGTCCACCAGGGCGTACTGGTGCGAGCGGAACAACGCTTCGAATGAGTACTGCAGGAGGTTACGGTATGGGTTTCAAGGGTAGGTAGGCGTACAGAGGGTAATAGGAGGGTTTACGGAGGCCTACGGGAATTTGCGAGTAGTTATGAACGGGTATTGGGGACGGTGTGTAGGAAATAAAGATAAATAATACAGGCCGAAGAATTATGCTATTTACGAGGTGGTTATGGGTTGAAGGTTAGGTCTAAGTTAATGGGGGTCAAGGCCGAGGAATATGAAGGTATTGCTTCGTGGTTAAGGAGGGATATTACGTCGAGGATAAGGCGAGGTTAAAGCGGGGTTATGGGTACAATGGGGTGTTACTGGGCAGATGGTCACAAACTCTCGTCTCAGCCTTGGAGGCTGCGTGAGGTACAATGATGGCGCTGGTCATCTTGTCGAGGACATGACCTCTGTCTCCGAGCGTGAAGACGGTCGAGCGATTTCGCAGCGTGGTTTTAAACGAGAACAGGCTTACGGATTACATTAAGGCAGTGATATTACCGCAAACACAAATACGGCATTAATACAGAATTTATTAAGATATACTATATTAAATGGAAATTAAATTGCAGTAATCTTATGTTTGATATATATAAACATATATATATATATATATATATATATATATATATATATATATATATATATATATATATTTACACATATATATATATATATAGCAGTAAATAATGAAAGAGAATATCTATAAAATATTATATAGTAGAATATTTCAGTATTAAATCTAAACTAAGAATGGTGCCAGTAATGCAGTCATATAAGTCAAGAAAACTACTTGGAACGGCTTTTAAGTTTACTATTGAGGGTTAGAGGGTTAACATAAGTGAGGGGAGAGGTAAAAAAAATATCGAAAGGATATCTTTCTTCGCCGTGTCTTCAATACCCATTAAGTCACCTGAGTCAGCAACTTCGTCGTACTGCGGTGGAGCGACATGTTAGCGAACGATGAGGGGGCCACGAAAATATGCGACGAAACTACGTTTACGGTTTCAATTCGAAGCATTCAATTATCTTTCGAGGCATTATCTCTCGTTGCGGAGAAACGCCGAAACAAAGCTTCATCGTCTTAGTTTTGCGGCGCCAACCTGCAGTTTTCCAATCTTTGTCACGTAAGTCTTGAAGTACGAAAAGTAGATCTTAGACATGGTGTTTACGTATTCGTCTTTGATTTCAATGGCGATGTGTCTTTCATTTGACATCAGAAATTCATTGAAAAATCTAATTGAAACCACAATCATAAAATTGTTTATGAAAAAATGAATTAGAATATGCAAATTCATTTGTTTATTAAAGTGTATTATACATAGCATATATTATATACATACTATTAATAACAAATTGTTAGATTAAAGAAATAAACGGACTTAATTATTAGAAAAACCTATATTGTAGTAATGAATTCTGAGGTACTTGATAATTTGACATTGGTTTACGGAAAAGATAAATTTTAGATAACAGGAAAGTCCTTATTTTACCAATCGCCTGATGGAAATTATTGAAGTTTTAGCAGGATTCAAAAGTATAATAATATAAAACTTATGGTTATTAAAGATTAAACAATTTATGAAATACAATAAAAAAACTTCTAATTTATATAAAAATCAAATGTCAAAAAGCTAAGAAAAAACTAAATAATAAAATTTGTAATTTAAATTATCAAATTTTCAAATATCTGCAAATTATTAATACATCGATTATCATATTAAATAAAGTGTTGTCATCTTACCGTCATCTTACCGTCATCTTACCTTGCTTTTTAATTTATCGAGTATTTCGTTGACGTCGTGCGTAGCTCTCGTTTCCTTGAAGCTTTGTTCGCGTACAAAGATCATCTTGTGGTTGAGTTCGTGGAGTTGTTCGATGAACTCGCGCACCGTTACCGGGGAGTCGACGATATGGCTGTTTAGGTACAAAGGTGCGATTGGGGTCGTAGGGGTCAAAGAGAGAATAATTACGACGACTGACTCGTGGACTAGCGTTGCGGCGGGGTAATTTATTGCAGTCGGCTCACGCGATTTGAAAGTAAATTTAACGCGCAATCGCCGGAGTGTACCGCCGGAGTGTACCGCCGGAGTGTACCGCCGGAGTGTACCGCCGGAGTGTACCGCCGGAGTGTACCGCCGGAGTGTACCGCCGGAGTGTACCGCCGGAGTGTACCGCCGGAGTGTACCGCCGGAGTGTACCGCCGGAGTGTACCGCCGGAGTGTACCGCCGGAGTGTACCGCCGGAGTGTACCGCCGGAGTGTACCGCCGGAGTGTACCGCCGGAGTGTACCGCCGGAGTGTACCGCCGGAGTGTACCGCCGGAGTGTACCGCCGGAGTATACCGCCGGAGTGTACCGCCGGAGTGTACCGCCGGAGTGTACCGCCTAGCTAATACCTGCCGGCGCTAGCCTGGCGGTCAGTGTCGTCGCGTTGAGTAATAATGGCACCGGGATTGCGAACACCAACTTGATCATGCACTCGGGGATGATGATCTCGTCGACGAACTGGCTGAGTTGACCTCGAACGGCCTGTTGATTTCGCAATTTCACGTTCATTCCGGTCGACTGCTTCTGAAGGTCGCGGATCTCGTCGCTAATACTGCCCAGGTGAGTCTGGAACCCGGTTAGCATCGTCTCCATTCGCTGGGGTTCGGGGTGCGGGAGCGTGTCATGTGATAATACGCTAATGGGGGCACGTTAGTGGGTTACGGTTTACACGGCTCTATCGTAATACATTTTGGTCCGAACTGGAGTATTGAATAAGAGAGTAGGTATCACTAAGAAGGTATAAAGAAGAAATAATTGTATGCATTTAATGATTCAAAAAATTGCTCTCATAATAGGAATAATAATAAATTATGAAAATATGTAAAAAAAAAATGTATTCTAAATATATTTATAAATATCATTATAATTTTTAGATATTTATCTATATATAAATGTGTGAGTAGTTAACATATTTCTTCAATTTCATTATTTATGATCTGAAACTTCCTATAAGAGAATTCGTATAATATTAAACGCACGCCATCAACAGTTACCATACATACATAAATATATAATTTATATATGGTTTAGTTCATAATAGTAATAGAAAAAATAATATATGAAATTCTCATTTTATTCTATCAATGAAGAACTGCAATAGTATTAAACCGATTATTTAAAAGAAGTAATCATAAAAGTGATATTAATAAATTAAGTTATAAATTAAATAAATTAAATTAAATTATATAAAATTATTACCTGTAGGATGTTATCACAATTCGAAATCTGATTATGTAATGCAGCAATATTTTCACTTTCTTTAATATCTAGTGCAATTAATAATTGATAATAGTAAGATTTATCTTAAATTGTTTATAGTAAATATATCATAAAAACATGATATTAAATATGAAATAAAAATAATAACTATAATTTGTATTTATTTTCGTTTAAATTCACTTTATAATTTAAGATAAACTCGACTAACAGTCTTGAATAGAAGCATTTTCAACTGTTCTTAATTCGCTATTAATTTGACTAGCATATTTTCTCAGATCAACTCCCTATTGGTTTTGAATACTAATTATTATATTTCAATGATAATTTGTATCAAAATATATTCAATATATTCAAATATATCATAATTCCAACTGACTAATTATTGAAACATTATATAATAATTAATAATTAAAAATACCGTTTTTAATGCATCTTTAACAATTTCATCTTCAAGATTTGCTTGAATATATACTATAATTATAAAAATCATTAAATATAAAAATTAGCAAATTCATACGTAATAATTAGAATTTAAATATTGATATTAGTATTTAACAAAAGTTTAATATATAAGATAATAACAATAATATCATTCAATATTTAAACCATTAACTTCATCTAATGGGAAATTTTCATCTAAAAGATTATATGGATACTGTGCATCATCGTAATTATCCTGTAAAAGAATTGTAAATTTTAAAAATAAGATGATTTTTTATTTTAAATTAATTATGATATTATTAAAATCTACTTCTCATCATATGATACGTGAAATCTTGGTATTGACAATAATTAATATTATAGTATTAATAATTAAATTTAATCTATAATAATATTATTATATAATATTTTTAAAATGTAATTTTAACTAACATCTATTTGATTGGCCATTTTAATTAGTTAAGTTTTTCCATCTAAATAAAATAATTAGTATATAATTATATATATATACATAAAATATCTGTATTTATCTTAATAATTTTAATAATTTAATATAACAGCCAAGTTAATAACTATTCTATAAAATAACAAATATATGAAATGATTATTTAAATAACATTAATAACACAAGCAAATATATATAGATTCAATTGTTAAATAGTTAACAGTAATATCTTCTAGAATACTAATTATATTTCAATTACAGTTATATTGATTAAAAAATAAATGTTTGAAAAATATATTGCTTAAAAATTAATAAACTATCTTAGTTATCTTTATAGTATCTTACGCGAGATTTACACAACAATATCTAGATAGTTTATATATTTTATATAGGTAGTTTATTCAACGCTTGAAAAATTGCTAATTAACATAAAAGTGCATATTTTTAGTTTGAAAATATGAATACATGTTAATTACCACATTTTATATAATGAAATAAATATGCTCGCTTTAGCTAAAAACATCTCGTAATTAATACATATTCTAATTATAATTAAAAAATGTATATTATGATTTTACATTTGTTATCAAATTTATAATAAAGGGTTTATTAGAGTTATGTGATAGATTTAAATAATACATTAACTTACACATAATATTATATCTGATAATTAATGTAGGTAATACATAATTAATTATTTTTAATATTTATTTGTAATTAAATCTAAATATATTGATATTTACAATAATATTTATAATAAAAATATATTTTGAAATGATCCAATTGTAGATATTTTTCTAGGATAGAGAATATATTTATTTTTTAAATATGTCATAAAAAGAATCATCACACAAGTAAAAAGAGTGGGGCAATTTCTAAAATAACTAATATTTGTATAATCATATATATGAAACATGATTATATACATTTATGTTTTGGTATTCACTCTTTTCCACGAGTTGACATTTCCGATTTGTATTAAATAAATTGTGATTATTTATATTACAATAAGGAATTTTACGATATGGCTATACAATAATATTACCAGATAATATCATATATCGAATATGATAATTTATAAATTAAATAATAATTTATATGTATATTAAAATAATAGTTTATAATAATATTTGATTGAAAATAAGTAAAAATTAATATAATTACATTAATTGTTACTGATTTTATTAAAATTAAGTATAATTATCTATAGATAAATATCATTTATAAGACATGCTATGCATGCAGTGGTGATTTAGAATAATATTGCAATTGGGCGAGAAACCTGTTAGTTTATAATTATTAATAAACTAATTTAATAATAATACAATAGTAATAACAGTATAGATGTAAAATATAAATACAAAATATTGAGATAATTACATATTAAATAATATTGAGATAAATTATATATATAAATAAAAATATGGAAAAAAATTATAAATACAAATATTATATTAATATAAAAAAGTATATACAAATACGTATAAATTTGTTAATAATTTTAAAATTTCAAGTGGAATATATAAACAATTTCAATATTAATGTATATATAATAATTCTAATGTGCATTGCACAATGTACATCCAATAAACTCTATTATTTTATTATATATTAATATAATTAATTATATCTAAATAATAAATTATAATTATATTATATTGAAACAAATGTCAATACGAAATTACATTGTAATTTAATAAGTTCACAAAATAAAAAATAACATTAATTAAGTCATAATAAAGTATATTATTATTACTACTCAAGAAACTAAATCAGGTTGTAGCAACTAGTTAAAACTGTTTATTCGCATGTGTTTATTTATGAGAAATTAAAACTAAGTTAAAATAACTAATATTTAAATAAATAATACATATTTAAAAAGTTTTTGATTAGCTAATAAATGGTTAAATACATTTTGAAACTAACTAAAATAACTATAAAATAGTTTATAAATTAGCTTTTTATAATATATATAAAAAAAATAATATATATTTTGCAACAAGGCGAACTAACTATAATTTAACAAATTTATAATTTATCTGTTTATTACTATAATACTATAAATAGCTATTATAGTATTATTATATTATTAAAAGATATATATATATATATCATAATCATAATGATATAAAAACACATATATTTCTATTTTTCATATTCCTAAATATGTTTGGAGTTTCCTTCATTTTCTGTTAGGACAATAATATTAATCATAATATAATATATACATTGTAATAAATACACTTATACAATGTATATATATAATATATACATTGTATAAGTGTATTTATCAATTATTTATATAAAATATTATTTATGAATGTAGTATTTTGATTATATATATATATAATAAGTATTTATAATAATGAAATTTCTATGAATTAAAAAACTATCAACAATGGCGGTTGTTTACCAAAACGCGGGTTTGTTTACATTCGCTATATTTGCATCGCGAGATAGCGGAGTGAAACCCCTTGGATATTAATAATTATAAATATTTATATTTATATTTCAATTTTATATTATTTATTATAGAAATATATTCGATAAACATTAGAAAATCCATGGGGAAATCAATATAACTAAATTTTAATATATATTTATATACACAACGATTAGTGATATAATGATATCATATATATAGATATATTTTATTTTATAAATATAACATCATTCATTCTTCACATCGTAGTGTGTATTATTAATAATAATATTACCCAACTTTAAAATGAGGAGACATATTTTATAATAATTGATTTAATTCAATGGATGATCAATTACTGAAGTTAATATAATGAATTCTGAACAGGGAAAGGGGAAGCAGCCTATTTTACAATCGATATTATTTTATCTCATTGTATATATTGAATAGACCTTTTCCAAAATTAATTATTACAATTAAAAATATATTTTGATTATGGCATAAAATATATAAATGTATTATATATATATAAATATATATAATTATATATAATAATTTATATAATATATAAATATATAATATTACAAGTTCAATATATTATATATATATTATATTCAATATATTCAATATTCAATATATTATAGTGAAAGTGTTATATGTAATTCTACATATGATTCTTGCCTTGCAACAGTATACGAAGATGATACTACTGTGAGCATATATATATACATATATATATATATATATATATATATATATACATATATATATATATATATATATATATATATATATATATATATATATATATATTAATATCGAAATATGATTTCATGGAACCATACACTGTAAATATTATGGTAAAAAAGGCCACTTTTCAGGGTACAGAACATACAAAAATAATTAATTTTTTTAATTTACCCTAATTAGGGAGCATTATTAAAAAATCAATTGGGATACGAATTGATTCATTTTCAGGGTACACCTGTACTAATTTTAGTGTATAATAAATAAGAAAATTTAAAATTGATAACGCTGACCTAAAATTACATTATTTGTGTATAATATAGAATTAAGTATATAATAAATAAATTATAAATAATTTTGTATTATTATCACGTGTTTTTTGTTAAAAAGTACGTGCGAATTTTAAAGTTTGTAAATTATTTGAAAACATTTATTGGGTAACTAATTAGTTAGTATTATATATATATATATATATATATATTTATATATATATACATATATATATATACACATATATATATATATATATATATATATATATATGTATATATATATATATATATATATATATATATATATGTGTGTGTGTGTATGTGTATGTGTGTATGTGCGTGTGTGTTTGTGTAATGAATAACATATGATATAGTTTATTATAATAATAATTATATTAGATATAATATAATATATTCTGTATCATAAAATAATATATACTTAATAATTGATAACATATTACATGTTTTATAATATATAATATAATCGTAAGTTAATGCCGATGGCAATGTATATCAAATGTAGAGATACATTTTAATATTTTTAACGATTTAAAAAAATTTAATTGTAAGACATTGCCGATAGCAATTCATAAAAAAATATATTACTAGGTTAAAATTAAATAAATAATACAAATATTAATCATAATATATAAAAAGTAGTAGTGTCATATTATTCTACATGCCAGGGGGGTTAGTGTCATAGTATTGCAGCCTGGTTCTGTTAATATGACACGATATGGCAGGACTATACAGTACATACATTTAAATTCATTTGCACGCTTACTCTAACATTGTATCTCCCATACATTATTATATAGGTATATAGAGCGCTGAGTGATTCGTCGAAATGCATGATTCATCGATATATTATAACTATCTTATTTCTTAACTATTTAACAATAAAACTTTATTTCTAGATATTTACAAATGAAATGGTATCCACTATATCAAAAAGAGGCTATTAAAATGAAGGATATCAAGGGTATTAAGTCATTTTCGTCATTTTTTTCACTTTATATATATTATTAAATAATAAATTATTACAATTATTATTTCATTATGTAGGATATTTTAATATATCCGGTTACGATGTGTAATATAAATTAAGATACTCAGCAATATTTGTATAGGGTTATATACATGGCTATGTTATAATTAGGGTCAAAAATTATTTTATTTATTGTACACAAATAAGTTTTATATATAGTCTAAGTCTCTAAATTATATAAACTCTAAGTCTCTAAACTATATATAGTCTAAGTCTCTAAAATATATATAGTCTAAGTCTATAAACTATATAGAGTATAAGTCTCTAAATTATATAGAGTCTAAGTCTATAAACTATATAGAATCTAAGTCTTTAAACTATATAGAATCTAATTCTCTAAATTATATAGAGTCTAAGTCTATAAACTATATAGAATCTAAGTCCTTAAACTATATAGAGTATACGTCTCTAAACTATATAGAGTCTAAGTCTATAAACTATATAGATTATAAGTCTCTAAACTATATAGAGTCTAAGTCTCTAAACTATATAAAGTCTAAGACTATAAACTATATAGAATCTAAGTCCTTAAACTATATAGAGTATACGTCTATAAACTATATAGAGTCTATGTCTATACACTATATAGAGTTTAAGTCTATAAACTATATAGAGTCTAAGTCTATAAACTATATAGAGTATAAGTCTCTAAACTATAGAGTCTAAGTCTCTAAACTATATAAAGTCTAAGTCTATAAACTATATAGTATAAGTCTATAAACTATATAGAGTCTAAGTCTATAAACTATATAGAGTCTAAGTCAATAAACTATATAGAGTCTAAGTCTATACACTATATAGAGTATAAGTCAATACATTATATATAGTCTAAGTCTATAAACTATATAGAGTCTAAGTCAATAAATTATATAGAGTCTAAGTCTATAAACTATATAGAGTCTAAGTCTATAAACTATATAGAGTCTAAGTCTATAAACTATATATAGTCTAAGTCTATAAACTATATAGTCTAAGTCTATAAACTATATAGAGTCTAAGTCTCTAAACTATATAAAGTCTAAGTCTATAAACTATATAGAGTCTAAGTCTATAAACTATATAGAGTCTAAGTCAATAAATTATATAGAGTCTAAGTCTATAAACTATATAGAATCTAAGTCAATAAATTATATAGAGTCTAAGTCTTATAGAATCTAAGTCAATAAATTATATAGAGTCTAAGTCTATAAACTATATATAGTCTAAGTCTATAAACTATATATAGTCTAAGTCTATAAACTATGTAGAGTATAAGTCTATAAAATATATAGAGTCTAAGTCAATAAATTATATACCGTCTAAGTCTATAAACTATATATAGTCTAAGTCTATAAACTATATATAGTCTAAGTCTATAAACTATGTAGAGTATAAGTCTATAAAATATATAGAGTCTAAGTCTATAAACTATATAGAGTCTAAGTCTATAAACTATATAGAGTCTAATTCTATAAACTATATAGAGTCTAAGTCTATAATCTATATAATCTAAGTCCATAAACTATATAGAGTCTATAAACTATATAGAGTCTAAGTCTATAAACTATAGAGTTTAAGTCTATAAACTATATAGAGTCTAAATAATAATTATATAGAGTCTAAGTCTATAAACTATATAGAGTTTAGTCTCTAAACTATATAGAGTCCAAGTCTATAAATTATATAGAGTCTGAGTCTATAAAGTAAATAGAGTATATGTCTATTAACTATATATAGTCTAAGTCTATGAACTATATAGAGTCTGATTCTATAAACTATATACTGTCTAAATCTACAAACTATA
>OZ038314.1:37513089-37668089 GCA_964035775.1 Osedax frankpressi | reverse complement strand
TGCCGATTCTGGGCTCATTATTTGTCATCATCATTATAGTAGTCATTGTCTCTGTTGTGAAATATGGTAGGAGGTGTGTATATTATATATATTTATATTTATTTATATACACATATATATATGTATATGTATATACTTAGATTGGGAGAGGAAATATAGATTATATAACCGATATATGTAGGAAATAACCGTAAATCTATAACTATATTTGTAGTAGTGTTTACAAATATATATAGACGTTGTAACATATTATTATGAGCATACAAATTATTGATTACGAATATCAGTCTCTTGATTATAATACCATAACGATTAACAGAGGTAAATGGACATCTAAAGATAACGAACAAAATCAAATTGCATTGCGAAATATGGGAAATACACGTTAGTCTGTAGATCTACTATATTACTATTTTAGCTTTAGTAATTATAATCTGTATTACTGTTAGATATGGTAACTATAAACTGCAATTGCATTAGCTATTGTAGTTATAATCTGTATTACTGTTAGCTATAGTATCTAGAATATGTATTACGGTTAGCTATATTATTTTTACAGATACTCGTGTACCCACGATTAACGTATAATGTTTAATCAAAGTTAAAAATGTTATGTTCAGATTCACAGCTGGTGTATATTATAACTTAGACAATAGCCTAAATAGCCTATATATATGTTACTGTATACTGTATACTGTGCAATATAATGTATAAACTGTACACTGTACATTGTACACTGTACAATGTACAATGTACAGTGTATGCGATATTTATTTACTTATATGGCTATCGGTACATGCGCACCTAAAACATCGAGTACATGTGTACCAATGGTCCCGAGTTAAGGCTGCCTCAGGCGAGCTCGCGTAAACGCACGCGTACACATACGCATACGCGCCCATGCACACGAACATATACACGTACATACATACACAAACGCCACGTACCAGTAGATTCGATGGAGTCGTATTTACAAACCCAATCGCAATAGAACTCGGTAAACGCTGGTTTCGCATAGATTTTATAACGGATCGACGGTTTCATCTGGCAAGTATTAATCGGTGCCAACATGGAAGTAAAACGAATCCTTTACTTCTATTCAATAAACTTATTTGCTACCAAAATTACGTTTGATATATACTATATATAATATATCCTGACATTGTTATATATATATATATATATATATACGAGTGGGACAGTAGCAGCTGATGTTAATGAATACCTATTAAAATGGGTTGTTACTAATGAGAATATAAATATACACCTGGAATATTTAAGTTATATTCAATATTAAAATAATAAAATTTTAAATTAAATAAAGTGTATTATAAATTATATAATATATTATAAATTCAAACAAGTTTTATCTCAAAAATCTAACCAGTACTATATATAGAAATATTACAAATATTAGAATATTATATAATAATTATATATTTATAAGATAAATATAATTAAAAAATATTAGCGGATTTTTCAAAAGTATGCGCTATTTTCCCCAGCGATTTTTGTATTTATTATAAATTTATACTATTACTCACATAACATACTTTTACAGTATCAAATAATAATAATCGAATATTATAAGTTATCATATTTTTAAAGAGAATTTAATTATCTTTTTAATGTAATTCATATTAATGATGTATAGTTAATTATTAATTAATTATTATTGATTAAATAAAATTATTTACAAAATAATATATATATTTTATACTGAATAACATAACTAATGTATATAATATTAATACATTAACTAATTATACTTTTTTTAATACCATTAGGTCATATAATAGTCTAACTTTTTTTATATGCAGATTGTATTTGAAAATAATTGTTATTAAAAAAGTTACGATTATTTATATTTTGGAAATTATTTTTAAATTATTAGAATAATTAATACTATTAAAACAACTATTTACTAATATAAATATGCAATTATTAATATTACAACTTGGGTTACACTTGAATAAGATATATTTATTAATATTATACAATTGTCATTATAATAATTATTTTAATTAATTAAATATATTTTATTAATTTTAGAAAATATTTTTTTTTAATTTTATTATAAAAAAATTTACAATAATAAACTGTTGATTTGTTAAATATTATATGCTATTATTAATACTAAAACTTATGCTATACATGAATATTATAATAATTATTTTAATTAATTAAATATATTTATAGAATAATATAAAATAAAATTTTATATAAAATTTAAAATAATAATCTATATATTTGTTAAATATTTTATTGTGATTTAATATATACAAGTGAAATATAAAATACTTACAATGCATCATGATACAATTTAAAACACTGTCTACCTTTATAATAACATAAACTCACTCTACATACATCATATCCGTATGAAGTTCTCTGTACACATTTTAATACATTTCGACAATAAACACATATTTTACTACTATATACAACTACTCTATGGCCCGGTACAACATCTCTAGTTACTACACTGGTAAATTAATCTGATTTTACAATTGGAATAGAAATGGATACGGATTTGGTGTAAGGGTCAATAAAGGCATGTAACAAGGCATTTTTATAAGATAATAAAGAATAGCGTGCATGTGTTGATTTTGTTTTTTTGAAACAAATAAAAGAAGTAATAATAGAAATATTAAAATAAGTATAAAAAATATATCTCCAGAATTTTTTACCCACATCGTAATAACTCCTAAATTGATCTAATTTATCAACTCCACCCATTCTCTAATTGTAGTCTATAATCATGTTTGGTTTTATCTTTGTTATATCTTCATTAAATCTGCTCTTCACATCTGAATCTTTGACGTCGCCCCAAGTCGATAATATGTGGACATCTTTTTTGTCTTTCCATCTAAAATTATAAATTTTATACCT
Organism: Osedax frankpressi; assembly: GCA_964035775.1. Classification (NCBI taxonomy): domain Eukaryota; kingdom Metazoa; phylum Annelida; class Polychaeta; order Sabellida; family Siboglinidae; genus Osedax; species Osedax frankpressi. The sequence continues at coordinate 37,665,197 of OZ038314.1, read as the reverse complement.
CCAATATAATGTTGTGATATTGATCATAAAAAATTATATTTTATAGACTATCAATATAGAATATCTAAATACAATACTTATTTATATTCAATAAATATACAGTATTTTATATAGATTAAATTTCAAACCTGCATACTACAATTCCATCAGAATTGACAAGTTTAATGCTTTCTCCGATAGTAATCTTCTGGTTCATCATGTCGAGCACACCTCTTGCATTCTTCTTTATTGTTCCGATTAAATGCGTTTTCTTTTTATTCAGATCTGTCGCAAGCTTAAGCGAAGTATAATAGTTGTCGGTGTATAATTTATGGTTATTATATAAATAATTTGGAGAAATAAGATCCATAACAATAGAATAATTATATGGTAATGTTTTATCAAAAGTAATATCTCTACCAGTATATATTTTAAGTTTTAGACAATATCCTGTAGCAGAATCGCATAAAGCATAAAACATAATTCCATGCTTTACGGGCTTACTAGGAAGATATTACCTAAAGGAAATACGCCCGTTAAATCCAATCATGCCTTCATCAACAGCAATTTCTCGGTCAGGTAAAAAGGCTTTCGCCAAATTACCGCTGACACCGTTGATAATAGTTCGAATCTAATAGATGCAATGTTAGTAAAAGAAGCTACAGCCCAACAAAACTAATTACAGTTAGAATAACGGATATAACATACAAAACACTATATAGATATATTATTATTTAATAATATATCTATATATAAAGCAATGTATGCAAAGCAGAAATATATCTCATTAATAAAAATACCTTGCGCAGCTTATCATCCTTTTTCTCTTCATTTTTCTTAGATATATGGAAGTAGCGTATCAAATCCATATACCTATTTTTGGTGATCCTAGCCGAGATGAATGGCCGATTATATGCCGAATCCTTCGACCAATACATGGTTACATCGGGAAGTGATGATATACCCATATAAATGATGAACCCGAGAAAAAAGAGTATTTCAGAGAAAGAAGTAGTAAATGAAGATTTTTTTAGTATCGCATACTCATTTGTTGATTCTATTATGTAACTTATCATATATTTGGTAAAAATTTTTAGAAAGAAATCAGCTTCAGTAGTGCAGTCATCAGATAAATCTACTGGTCCAGTATTTGAGGTAAAGGGTGTATTTCTAGTATGGGTTATATTATTTAGATTATCAGACCATCCTATGGGAGGAAATTTATTTTCTAATTTAAGTTTCTTGCCTTTAGGTGCTGAAGAAATTTCCATACATTTTGAAGAATGGTAAGATTCACTTTTTTTACATAAATATTCATTATCGGATACTGTAAAAGAATCATCCAACTCAATCTGTAATGAATATATATACTTTTAATTGTAAAAATAAAAGTTTATAATGATCAAATTTATATAATATAATAATTAGCAAGGAATCAAATTCTAAATATTTGTAAATAAATCAACAATTCTTATTTGTAACATCTCAATCTATTTTCAATTGTATTAACTGTTTTTTTATTTTAATATTAATGACAATAGTTTACTTATATATTCGTGTATATATATAACTATATATATATTAAATATGTGTATAATTATTATAGAATTTTAGTAAATCTAATCAGAAATGTAATGTTTATAAAATTATTATTTTTTTTAAATTTATAATATTACTACAAATATTGTATTAGATAACAATCAATTATAATTTAATACATTATTATATTAACTACTTCTTCTAGTGATATATCGCTATCACTTAATATATCGTCGACATCTAAAATAAGCTGCAATTCATCATCGTAATAATAGTCAGAAATGACGAAAATTAAAAATTGAAATGACGCTCAAGATTTTAAAAAACTGAAACATATTGTTTATTTACATACAATCCCGCTAAATTTAAAATATATCCGAATTCATATTATTGAATATTTATATTCATAAATAATATTTCTTTATATTTATTAAAAAATAATATAAATTCAATGTAAAATCATAATATTATTATATATTAAAAATCATACTTATATTATGTAATTTTTTTTAAATTTAAGGTTTATAATTTTAATAATTAATGAATATTGACTATTTAATTCCTTATGTTATCTTATTGAAATTGTAAATAAACAAATTTAAAATACAATGTATATTTTTAAATATTTTAAAATTAAACATTTTAATTACAATATTTAATTATAATAAGCATTATGAACATTTTCGAAATCCAAATATATATTTTTACTGATACCTGTGTTTTTTTGTAATAGCTAAATAAATAAAATATAAAGCTCTTTGTCATTTTATACATTATAATAGATAAATAAATTATCTGTTAATATGTGTTTATAATTTACTATTCGGATAAGTATTTATTGAGTTATAAGCATTTTAAAATGAGCATTTTAACATCGACCGTTGGGAGAATGCGAGCGTCGACTGACATCGACGATACTAACTTTTTATAAATTGAACTAATTTTGTATAAATTTATCTAAAAATCGAGATGAATACAGTTATATCTAGCTACAGTTATATCTATCTAGTCATATCCTGATACAGTTATATCTAGCTACAGTTATATCTAGCTACAGTTATATCTAGCTACAGTCATATCTAGCTACAGTTATATCTAGCTACAGTTATATCTAGCTACAGTTATATCTATCTACAGTTATATCTTGATACAGTCATATCTAGCTACAGTTATATCTTGCTACAGTTATATCTAGCTACAGTTATATCTAGCTACAGTTATATCTAGCTACAGTTATATCTAGCTACAGTTATATCTAGCTAAAGTTATATCTAGCTACAGTCATATCTAGCTACAGTTATATCTAGCTACAGTTATATATAGCTACAGTTATATCTTGCTACAGTTATATCTTTCTACAGTAATATCTAGCTACAGTTATATCTAGCTACAGTTATATCTTGCTACAGTAATATCTAGCTACAGTTATATCTTGCTACAGTTATATCTAGCTACAGTTATATCTAGCTACAGTTATATCTAGCAACAGTTATATCTAGCTACAGTTATATCTATCTACAGTTATATCTAGCTACAGTTATATCTAGCTACAGTTATTTCTAGCTACAGTTATATCTAGCTACAGTTATATCTAGCTACAGTAATATCTATCTACAGTAATATCTAGCTACAGTTATATCTAGCTACAGTTATATCTAGCTACAGTTATATCTAGCTACAGTTATATCTAGCTACAGTTATATCTAGCTACAGTTATATCTATCTACAGTTATATCTAGCTACAGTTATATCTAGCTACAATTATATCCTGATACAGTTATATCTAGCTACAGTTATATCTAGCTACAGTTATATCTAGCTACAGTTATATCTAGCTACAGTTATATCTAGCTACAGTTATATCTAGCTACAGTTATATCTATCTACAGTTATATCTAGCTACAGTTATATCTAGCTACAGTTATTTCTAGCTACAGTTATATCTAGCTACAGTTATATCTAGCTACAGTTATATCTAGCTACAGTTATATCTAGCTACAGTTATATCTAGCTACAGTTATATCTTGCTACAGTTATATCTTGCTACAGTAATATCTAGCTACAGTTATATCTAGCTACAGTTATATCTTGCTACAGTAATATCTAGCTACAGTTATATCTTGCTACAGTTATATCTATCTACAGTTATATCTATCTACAGTTATATCTAGCTACAGTTATATCTAGCTACAGTTATTTCTAGCTACAGTTATTTCTAGCTACAGTTATATCTAGCTACAGTTATATCTAGCTACAGTTATATCTATCTACAGTTATATCTATCCACAGTTATATCTAGCTACAGTTATATCTAGCTACAGTTATATCTAGCTACAGTAATATCTATCTACAGTAATATCTAGCTACAGTTATATCTAGCTACAGTTATATCTAGCTACAGTTATATCTAGCTACAGTTATATCTATCTACTGTTATATCTAGCTACAGTTATATCTAGCTACAGTTATATCCTGATACAGTTATATCTAGCTACAGTTATATCTAGCTACAGTTATATCTAGCTACAGTTATATCTAGCTACAGTTATATCTATCTACAGTTATATCTAGCTACAGTTATATCTAGCTACAGGTATATCCTGATACAGTTATATCTAGCTACAGTTATATCTAGCTACAGTTATATCTAGCTACAGTTATATCTAGCTACAGTTATATCTAGCTACAGTTATATCTTGCTACAGTTATATCTTGCTACAGTAATATCTAGCTACAGTTATATCTAGCTACAGTTATATCTAGCTACAGTTATATCTTGCTACAGTAATATCTAGCTACAGTTATATCTTGCTACAGTTATATCTAGCTACAGTTATATCTAGCTACAGTTATATCTAGCTACAGTTATATCTAGCTACAGTTATATCTATCTACAGTTATATCTTGCTACAGTTATATCTAGCTACAGTTATTTCTAGCTACAGTTATATCTAGCTACAGTTATATCTAGCTACAGTTATATCTAGCTACAGTTATATCTAGCTACAGTTATATCTAGCTACAGTTATATCTAGCTACAGTTATATCTAGCTACAGTTATATCTAGCTACAGTTATATCTATCTACAGTTATATCTAGCTACAGTTATATCCTGATACAGTTATATCTTGCTACAGTAATATCTAGCTACAGTTATATCTATCTACAGTCATATCCTGATACAGTTATATCTTGCTACAGTTATATCTTGCTACAGTAATATCTAGCTACAGTTATATCTAGCTACAGTTATATCTAGCTACAGTTATATCTATCTACAGTTATATCTAGCTACAGTTATATCTTGCTACAGTTATATCTTGCTACAGTAATATCTAGCTACAGTTATATCTAGCTACAGTTATATCTAGCTACAGTTATATCTAGCTACAGTTATATCTAGCTACAGTTATATCTAGCTACAGTTATATCTAGCTACAGTTATATCTATCTACAGTTATATCTAGCTACAGTTATATCCTGATACAGTTATATCTTGCTACAGTAATATCTAGCTACAGTTATATCTTGCTACAGTAATATCTAGCTACAGTTATATCTTGCTACAGTAATATCTAGCTACAGTTATATCTATCTACAGTCATATCCTGATACAGTTATATCTTGCTACAGTAATATCTAGCTACAGTTATATCTTGCTACAGTAATATCTAGCTACAGTTATATCTTGCTACAGTAATATCTATCTACAGTTATATCTTGCTACAGTTATATCTAGCTACAGTTATATCCTGATACAGTTATATCTAGCTACAGTAATATCTAGCTACAGTTATATCTATCTACAGTTATATCTAGCTACAGTTATATCTAGCTACAGTTATTTCTAGCTAGTTATATCTAGCTACAGTTATATCTAGCTACAGTTATATCTATCTACAGTTATATCTATCTACAGTTATATCTATCTAGGGTTATTTCTAGCTACAGTTATATCTAGCTACAGTAAATAAAAACTGTATTCTTGAAATGAATATTAATTTAATATGTAGATTTTAATAAGAAATATGAAAATTTTTATTGGAAATTGATTTCGTAATATTCGTAAGATAAATCAAAGACATTATAAAGTTATATTCATTTTTATTATTAAATATTATTAACTATTATTAACTATTTATTTATTAAATATTAATATAAAATATTGTAAATTGAAGCAGTAAATATTACTTTATATCACTGGTATGCCTCACCACCTATGCTTTATTTATTATTAAATACAAGATTATAATATACAAAGAAAATAGAATTAGATGCAATATTTCCCCCAAATATTTAAATTTTAAGTTATTATAAAAAATATATAATGGGTGATCGTGAGTTAGCTTTACAGCTGAAGAATTGGTCTGAAAAAATGAATTATTCTAATCATGCTAAAACTGATGATAATATGACATGCATAGTTCAAAATGAAAATAATTTTATTGGGTTTAACTTTATTAATTTAAATATTTATTTGATCACGACCCTGTGAAAATTCGTTAAAGTTAGCCACGCCCAAAAATCACTTAATATAATTGCTTGCTTTTTATTCATTATATTAATATGTAACTATGATTGTGAAAACTATTAATTTATATGTATAGTTTTGTATTTATATTAGATTATTTATTATTAATTATACATTAATAAGAAAAACCTAAAAATATATATTAATAGTTTTTTTTAAAAATATAACTTCTATATAAAGAATATCAAAATAAATTGTTATGCATTTAAAAATATTCAATGATTTTTTGGGCATGACTAGATTTTACAAATTTTAACCTGGTAGTATTTCAATCATAGTAATAATAAATATCTTTTTAATTGTTTCACATTCCAATATATTTTCGCAATAAATCAGATAAGTCACTCACCCAAAACCATATCAACTGACTAATAATTTGGTGCATAAAACAATTTAATATAATCATTATTATAAGTTTATGATTGTAAAATAATTTTGTAATATTATAAAGCATTTTTCAATTTCTTATGACTCTAACTTTGTTATTGTTTAAATAATATTATATAAGCTTGTTTCACTTTCTTATGACTCTGTTATTGTTTAAATAATATTATAATTTGAACATTTCAATAAATGTATATTCCTTGTCAAATTTTATATTTTCCCAGTTTGTATATCAAATAAATATAATCAAAATGTATTTAAATGGTTTTTCAAATAATAGGAATAATTACCAATTTGTCAGGAAATGGGCATACATATTTGTTAAATTATTGCTATAAATTTGTAAAATCCCATACATTATCAATACATTACGTATTATTAAATTGTAATCATTAAAAATGAAATCCTTTGAGGAAACACTAAACCTATTGAAAATCAATTATAACAGATTAACTTCTGAACCTATTAATGATATATGGAGATTTCTCATCAATAATATAAAATCTTCTATGTTGGTAACTCTATATATAAATTATATTATTTTTTATTATTAATTTTTAACTTTAAAAATAAAATGATCCATTATTTACAGTCATATTTTAGTATATATTTAATTATAATATGTAATCCTATATTTACTAATATATATTATAAGAAAGTAATGATAACATTTCTATAATGTTACAGAGAAATTACCAGCATAAAGAAGAACATTGAATAGTATCCTTACATTGTATTGAAATCACTTATTTAAATTAACATAATACTTAGCGCATGATATATTTCGTTTATCAATTGTATTTTACCTGACCAATGAAAAGCAATCGAGGTTGCAATCAAGATTTACCTATGGCGCAATGCGGAGATCAAGAAATCTGTGATTTGTTGAAGGAAAAGAAAAGCTTGGCGGATTCATTAAAAGATACAATTATAAAGGAGAGGAGACTTCTTGATATTATTTCCGAAAAGAGAACAATTATATCCACAACCAGTTATAATTAGTAGTTTTTATGTAAATATTATTATATTATCTAACTATTGTTCAATCTTTAAAAGACATATTCATATCGTTGTCGCTTAAGTAAATAACATAAACAACATAATTTATATACACAAAAATAATTAGTGTAAAAAATGCCATTAAATATGTATATTATAATGTACTAATACCTAAACTCGTTATTATCAAACAGGAACGAAAGAGAATGATAAAGATCTGGATCGCAAGAAATCGTTGAAGCGTCGTTTATTGGCTGAAACTTTCCTAGATAAGACAAATCGCGACATCGACATATACAGCAAGTACACCTGCAAGCTCAATAAGCAGTTGATGAAATCACCTCAAAGATCAAATACGTAAACAAACAAATATTTGTACAAAATATAATTTAATTGAAATTAAATAGAAAATTCTTTCAATAGATTGTAAAAATTTGATCATTTATATTAAATATTATTTATTGTTGCCTCCTTATTTTACATATAAGGGAAATGAACTATTACAAATCTATGCTAAGAGGAAGTTATGAATCCTTTAGACAAACTCAATGTATGGTTGGTGTTAATTTACGCTAAGTACATATGAAAAATTTAGCACTTTCTACCAATATATATAGTATATGATATATAATAAAATTATCAATAATCAGTAAATAAAAAAAATTCAACTTACAAACTTTATATCTAAATTCACTAAATTACAACTAAGCTCACTTCGCCTACCTTGAGTTCAATGTAAGGATGCTTCTCGTGAATTAATCTCACGTCATCCAGATTCAATCACTTATGCAATCTGTAAATCTAGAATTCTAGCCCAGCCCTCTACCATAGTAAATATGCGCCCCTCGATAACTTACAGTTTATACATTTCCGCGATTGCAATCAGCGATCTCTTTGTTCGTTAATCAGTGTTCTAAAACCGACGCCGATCCTAATAGAAGGACGTCAAGATATCCTGTGACATGATTGGTGGCTATCTTATGGATACCATCGCTGGGCGTTTCGTCGAGGATCATCTATTGGCGTTAGCGACTAGCTAAATAGCTAAGTGGACGAGGGTTGTAGTGGCAGTCGCCTTTACGCGGGACTCACCACCTAGCTTTTGCAATAAGCAACGCAATAGTTTGCTGACACGGTATGCATTATGATTTTATATATGTTTGAACTGAATGCGTTTGTAAATAACGCATATATTATTTGATCTCTCGATGTTAGAATATTGTGAAAGTTTACCTTACTTTACTTTAAATTTGAGGTATTCCTTAAATGTTTTGGAGCAACTTATCCGATGTAATTTTCTCGCAATCTCAACGAGGCTTATGCAATTACACCGACGTAAATCGACTCTACACCTACTCTACCCCTACTCTACCCCATAAAGAGAGACGCAGCGGCTAGAGCTGACCTCTACGGCCGGAAAGCTTTACGGCCGTTACGGCCACGGTCAACTGTTGATCGCTTTGGCGGCTAATGCGTCGAATAATCGCCGTCGCATCGTCGAAATGAAGGACATGCTGTCTGTACCCAAGGACATGGATAACATGAGGTGTTATAGTATTTATTTAATTATATGCATATAATTTATATAAAATTATTGAACTCAAGTTGTATTACTTTATATCTACAATATTCAATAATAAATGATGATTACCTATAACTATGCAATGTTGTCTAGTATGTAAACTTCTGCTTTTACCATTTCTCTTCGAAATTATGCAGTTTTAAATTTGACGACAATGGTAAGATTTACGATGTTTCGGATAAAACTGATCGAAATGAAGATATCGAGAAAATGATTCAGGTAGTTTCAATGTTTGGTTTTGTTTTTATGTTTTAAGTGTTGATGAATTACAAATGAATATATCATTGAAATTGTAGATATAAAGTAATACAACTTGAGTTCAATAATTTTAGATAAATTATATGCATATAATTAAATAAATAAGTGTGTGTTAATTGTATATTAATTGTGATATGCTGAATGTTTAATATATTATATAAATATATATAGATCTTGATTACATATCATTAAAATATCATTTATAATATATATATATATATATTCTATATATATTAGATATATATTATATAGATTATAATAAAAAATATAGAAATTATAATAAAAATTACTTTTAACAAATATAATTTGAATTGTTATATAATAATATAAATATAAAATTAATTATAAATAATAATAATATATATCAAAAATAATAATTTATCAAAAAGATTCAATATTTTAATTATATTTTAATGAAAATACTAATTATTCTACAAAATAAATCAAATTAAGTCAAATATATCCCTATTTAAAAATTATCTGTACTTACAAATGTAAAGTCATTAGTCTAATTTCAAATTCATTATTTTTTATAATACCATTTTTTACAATACCAATTTCTCATCTATAGAAAATGCAACGCAAACATATCCAGTGTTCTATGGAGATATTTCAAATGGAGCAATCATCTCGCGAACACAAACATTCCATGTTGGATGAACGGAAAGCTGTACACCAACTCATTAAAATTAAATATGGAACCGACGAAGCTACATCAAAAATTGCAATGTTAGATGCTATTTAACATAAGTCTGCTATTTTATAAATTTTCAAGCGAGTTTAAATTTATATCAAAATTAAATATTCTATAATTATATTTCTTTATACTCTTCCTAAGCATACGAATATGAATAACCTATGTTTTGTATATTGTACATATTGTACTATATAACTAATCAAATAAATAACTTTAATAAAAATCAAATCCTTATTTGTTGAAAAAATGTGTCTAGATGCTAATCTTAAATTACTTTGTAGTTCGGTATTTGATAAGATGCTGAGATATGAGTGCCATAAGGCAGCAATACCGGTGTTTGAGAAATATGCAATCGTAGAAACTGATCTTAACGAAAAAAGATCTCAGAAGCTTGTAGATATCAACGAAAAATTTACGAAAATGAAGAACTTTGAAAATAATTCCGTAAATAATAATCAAAGACTATTTAAATACTTTTTTCTTCTACTTAATTGAGTAATTATATTTATGTTCTTTTAATAATGTAATATACATAATAATTTTATATAATTAATATTTATTATATTGTGAGGTACATTTTAAGAAAATATTCATTTATAACACCTATAAGTGCAATATTTATTTGCAAACTAAATTCACAGACAGTCTCTGCTCATAAATGATTTCATTTATTATATACATCACTTCCAGGATAAGAATGATCAATTTATTAGAATAATGATATCGCAAAATGCGAACCTGGCGAATCTAAGGGAAAGTAAACGAAAAGAAGTTAGAATCCTAAAGTTTTAAATTTCTACTTTCGGCAAATCGTTGCTTGATTATCTGGTAAAATGGGACAATCGCAACTAAACGATGCATTAACAATATATTTAATGCAACCTACGCAAATGTTGTTATACTACAAATCATATAGATTCAGTTTAAGCATAGTAGGTAACGGTTTAAATGTTAATAATAATAACCTTTTCAAAGATTAAAAGACATACCTCTCTTACTACGTCGTAAATTCTTTATTAATGCGTACATATCTAGATTACAGATAGCGCATCCAGTATGATAAAAAAGATGGCATCGATAGATGACATTGAAAAATGCGTATCCAATGACATCATCAAAGAAGCTAGATGCATCATGACATCGAATCTAATTCCTACCGTACAAACTGAGTTAGACTTTTAGTTTCGTAGTTTATTGTATTATGTTAATAATTATGATATTTAATTATGATTATAGTTTTATTATGTTATTTATTTAAAATTTAAATTAATATTTATAATTATTTATGCTATTTATTTTAAATTTCATACCATTATGACAAAATGAAGGGTGTGATCCAGAAGTCATGATGTAAAATCTATAGTTATGTATATATATAGAATTATTGAATAATTCTATTTTATTAATAATATAAATTCTATTAATATGACTACTTGTACTGCATTATTTATCAACAATAATATCATTTTTAGTTTAAATTGATATTTATCAGACTTTCTAAATATATTTTAAATATATTGAATTATAATATATTTATATAAAACCTTTATTATATCATAACAATATTAAATAATATCATTGTTATACACAAAGATAATTAATAAGATAACATTTTCTATATATTTAATTTATATATTGAATACAAATTTATTATTTTTATTCCCATTATTAAATATCAAAATTTTACAATAACATCTGAGTCTTTGTTTCAGATTCTAGGAAATAAATTTATATTTAAATATAAACATTTGTTTGACTGTAAACTTTGTTTAACTATTTAAATATAGAATTATTTATCTATATTTACCTTATAGATATTCGCTATTGGAATTTCAAAAAACTAACCACAGATCAAATGAGATATATTTCAATAAAAACAATTAGGTCGAAAATATCATTGTTTGGATATAACTTACATACACACTTTAGATTTTATTTGTTCCTATTATCAGCGATGGAGAAACAACGAAGGTCAATGAATTGTCTATAAATAGATTATCGGTGTTCAGGGACGATGTGTCACTCGAAGCGAAAATACACGAAATCATCGAATGTTTAGGCTTAGAAAAGAAAGTTGGTAATCAAATCCCTCCAATCATTTCTTCAACTAAACTTACGTTTTATTTATATATAATATATTTAATATATTGACTTCAATTGCAACGCATAGATTGCATCGCAAGCCTATGTAATTACAAACAATATTTATTATATAACCGAAGCGAACTCTACTGTAAACAGTTTACGTATAAATCACACAATTTGCATACGTTAGCATAAAATGTGATTTTTTATGGCATACACCGAGTACACCGCCTCCACTACAATAATAACTGTAATAACGTATGTTAAATCTGCGTTGAGATTGTAACACGATGGCTCTCGTGTTTAACACGAGGCCCTGGGATGTTTATTCGCCCATCTACGGAAATATAAACAATATTACTTATATAACATATCTAGACTGTAATCAATTCGTATATAAATATCGCAATTTTTATTGCGTACATTACTATAAAAGTATATTTGTTATAAATTACACTGAGAGCATGCATACACACTGTATGACACTAAACGCATGCTTAACTAAATCTGTTCTGCGACTGTAATTAGACAATTGTCGTGCTTTGCAGAGTGCCTGGAGCGTTTTATCGCACCTCTGCGATCGCCTGAAACAAGCCGAACAGTTCATCGACGAGGAAAACACCGACGACCTCTTGTGGAGCAGTTGCGCATCCAAGCTCATAGGTTTACTGGAGTAGTACTTCTAGGGAAACACTTAGAATTCTCTTTTACGCATTAGTGTAACACTAAATATTAATATATTATCGGCGTTGGTGTTGTGGTTTGACTTTAATATGGTAAATTAATGCGACGGACAATAAATTATAGTATTAAATTAAATTATAGTATAAATTCTAGGAGTATTCTAGCATTTTTTCGTGTTATTTTAATGATATAATTTCAGATTTAAAGAAAGAAAGTGGTCTATTATTAAGTCAACAAAGTGAATTTGTTTCTAGGTACGAGAAAGATAATCAGAAGATTTTTGATAACATAACTGAGAAAATACAAACAATTGAAAATATTCGTGATAACTGGTTAAAGTTTTATATGCAAATTATTAAATTTCACTAATTTAATTGCAAATTACATACATACTTTAATTTATATAAATTCTAACGAAGTCAAATATATAATTATAAATCAGGTGGGATCAACCATTGACCAAGGCACTCGGAGAAGAGTTTAAAGTTGATGGAATTACTTGCGACATGTGGATTAGAAAATGGAAAGAATTTACCTACAAATGACTTATCTATTATCTCAATTTAATACACTATTTTATATATTGGCATTCAATAAATTGAACAGTTTTCTCTAAAATGTGGAAAACATTAATTAATGATAAAGTAAATATAGTGTACTATTATGTTAAATAGTAAGTATTATTATACAAATTCTAACAAAGAATGTAATGTTATTTAATATATAATACTTTTACATTTATTAATTTGTATTAATATTAAACCAACTAAAGTAATTAATATCAATAATAATTAATGCTAATATTAGTAATTTTAATAATAAAATAAATAAAATGTATAAATATTTATTGAAATAATGAAACGGTAAATTGATGGTAAACTGTTGTAATCACTCTTTGATAATATCCTTCATTGCCTCTTTCAACTTTAAAAACATTCTCTTAAAATGCAAACCATCGCCCTGGAGATTAGAAATATATATTATTAATCCCAAATGCATATTGGTAATATTATTAAATTCTAATATATTTATTTAGGAGATCAATAAAATTATTATTAAACAAATATCATAATTAATTAAACAGAACAATTATATAATAACCGTGGACAATCTGAAATCTACGAGGTAGTTATTAGGCATATCTATGAGATAGATCTTGAAATTCAATGTATTATTCTTACCATCCATAATGTTTATTTTAATCTGTAAATAAATGTTTAATATATTATTACATTTGAAATGTTCTAGTTACATTTAGAAAGAAGTGTGTATAATAAACATATCGATAGTAACGCAAATCGCAATTACGCTCAAAATCCCTAGTTCTTTTATCCGCGATAACCACCGAGCGTAATTCACCGTAACTCGACGTCGACATTGTCTCGCCCACTCACCAGTTGGCTCGAGTAGCGGACGTAGTTCAGCCTGAGCTTCTCGAGTTCGAAGTAGAGTCGATCGCAGGTTTCGTCCAGGGGCGTCGTCACGTAGAAACGGGTCATGCGTTTCACCAGGCGTTCCATCAACGACTGAGTTGGAGTTGGCGTATAGCGTGTGATTTATTTAACATGTAATAGAACCTGCGATTTCATTAGGATATTTGCGTAGATTTTAAATTATGTGATAAATAATATAAATATAATAATAATAATATAAAAGCGATTATATGAATATAAATATAATAGTATAATAATAATAATATAAAAATAATAATATAAATATAATAATATAAATATAAAAATAATAATATAAATATGATAATATAAATATAATAATATAAAAATAATAATATAAATATGATAATATAAATATAATAATATAAATATAATAATATAAATATAATAATATAAATATAATAATATAAATATAATATACTAACTAAGTTATCATATTTGTCCATTGGAGTCATTAGCATGTTATTGGTGTTAATCGGCTGAGAAAAGAAAGTCAAATCCGATGTGATCTGTACAGAGTGTAGAGTGCAATTGTTTTACAAATAATATCCGAGAGCTAATCTGACTAATGTTATTCTATTGCGTGTCTAATATTCACTCGTCTTCCCTATTCGGTTATTCATCTGTTCATCTCACTAAATGCCATATAACTCGTAGCTATAGATCAAGTGAATTTGTATATACAATTAACCATTTACTAGACATGCATTGTTCATATCACCAATTGGTAAGCTCCGCCATTCTAAACATTACTTAACTAGATCTTTACCTCCAACAACCACCGTGGATACTCTGTTGCATATATGTTCATCGCACATGCGCCTCTTCTGAGATTTCTAATGTACTACTTTATATTCGCCAACGATTTCAACGCGTAACCTTGGTAACCGTTAGATAGGCCCTCCAATGCGCCTCGAATAGACCATAATACATACTCTCCGTTATATAAACCCAATGTCTTACCTGTTCCTCACCCTCGGTACCGTGACTAAAGAAGAGGTCAGAGGTCGTGGCTACAGTTTGTTGGCTGCATGCTATACGCCTACTCCTTTTCTCAGGCACTTCGCATTCTTGGCTTAACATGTGAGTGCTTTTATGGATGTCATCAATGCAGATCCTAAGATAAGAAGAGCGATGGGATAGAGGAATAGAGTGAGGGAGCTAGGGAGGGAGGGAGCTAAAGAGGGAGGGAGCTAAAGAGGGAGGGAGCTAGGTAGCTAGGGAGGGAGGAGCTAGGGAGGGAGGGAGCTAGGAAGGGAGGAGCTAGGGAGGGAGGGAGCTAGGAAGGGAGGGAGGGAGGGAGAGAGGGAGAAGGAGAGAGGGATAGGGATAGGGAGATGGAGTGGTATATGGAGAGGGAGAGAGAGGGAGATGGAGATGGAGAGTGAGAGGTATATGGAGAGGGAGAGAGCGTGAGAGGGAGAGGGAGAGGGAGAAGGAGAGGGAGAGGGAGAGGGAGAGGGAGATGGAGAGGGAGAGGGAGAGGGAGAGGGAGAGGGAGAGAGAGGGAGATGGAGAGGGAGAGGGAGAGGGAGAGGGAGAGGGAGAGGGAGAGGGAGAGGGAGAGGGAGAGGGAGAGGGAGAGGGAGAGGGAGAGGGAGAGGGAGAGGGAGAGGGAGAGGGAGAGGGAGAGGGAGAGGGAGAGGGAGAGGGAGAGGGAGAGGGAGAGGGAGAGGGAGAGAGAGAGAGAGAGAGAGAGAGAGAGAGAGAGAGAGAGAGAGAGAGAGAGAGAGAGAGAGAGAGAGATAGAGAGAGAGAGATAGAGAGAGAGAGAGAGATAGAGAGAGAGAGAGAAGTAGTTTCGGTCTGTTAATGCTGAAATTAGAATTTTATTATGTTAATAAATTAAGACACAATCTATTATATACAAATTTAGATCTAAATGTATATTTTAAAACACCGAAACAAAATTCCTAAGGAAAGGATGTCACATAGAGCAAACACACACCTAAAATTACAATTGTAACATTCACAGAATATGATTACTTCAATATGAATATGACTACTGACAGGATACTTGAACAAATACATATAAGTGAAAGAATAACGAATTACGTAAACCAGACCTACTAACTAACAAATGAAACCCAGATACATCATATGATTGACAAGCGGATATCTACAGACACTACTGACACTGAAGGAAATGAATTATAGAACATGATTTACTATAACATTACTGATATAACTGCTTACGCAAAACAATTAATGGGTCGAATTAAGGTTATTTTTGATGTGTGATTAATTAATATAAACTTTATTTTTAAAAAGAATATGAATATATTGATTTTAATTTACCAATATATTGGTATAATCTATAAATATATGTATAGGAGATTATGCATTGAGATATGGTATATAGTATTAAAGAGTTGAAAATGACACAGAAGAGGGTGTTTAGTGAATAAGAGAGTATAATAAGTAAGATAATTAAATACAAACTTTTTGACAATTTTGAGATCCAAATTCTCTGTAAAATATTAAAATAATTAATTTTATAGTTTAACATTTGAAGTGCTATTATATATTAATATTATATTAACATTAACTGTACAATTATGTATACTTAAATTAGATGTTTAATTTTGAATTAATTAAATTCATACTGACCGATGGAAGATATCTATGAACAGCAAACCTTAACAGTCTACAATTAATGATCAATGATGGAATTACCTACATGCTTCTGGGTATCTGGAGTCGGTAGCTCCTTAGTAAACCAGACAGACTTACGGATATCTGCGGACTTAAATCTACTCTTCAGATCCAGCACCAGAATTTTCATCACTAAATCTTTAAGGTAAGTATACGTATATTGAGTCTACACTGAAAGACCTTCTCCAGTACAATAACTCAACCAGAGTCGAGGTATATCTGGCCTTCATCTCACTACGTTGGAAAACTAACAATTTTTGTTACCTATATAAGTTACAATTAAAATTCGAAGTATTTCTTACAAAATATATGTTAATATAATTATCATACCATATTTTGCAACATAAAAAGGTTATATAATGTAAGGTTTCATAAGGTCAGATCTTGAACCAATGTTAATTTCTACATTTAGTATAAACTCATTAAACTCTATACCTTGGAAACTACTACCTTCCGTTTATTTTTAACCCCAGGTAACCCCCCCCCCCCCCCCGTTATCTTATAAACTGTAAACTCTTATTATCTGACCCCCGTTAACCTTTAGCATGGTCAGGTAATCGCGTCCAGGGCAGTGTATTCTTGATGCCCATTACGTGAAACTTGTGGAAGTCAATGCACTCGTCACTCGGCTGGTACCAAGGCAGTTCTATAACAAAGGGTAATGGTCAAGTTGTGGTCAAACGAATGTGTAGCGGCAATTGCTTTTTAAACTATACTGCAAATTTATATATTTCAACTTGTAGCTGAAAATTAATTGAAAAATTTAATAATTCTAGTCTTACGCTGATTAGAGATAAGATGTATATGCCTTATCTGTGATAAGATGTCTATGTCTTATATGTGAAAAGATATCTTTATCGGTATGCTAGACATTTGTTAAGTAAAAAAAAGTATTTTATAAAAAATTTCAACTGATTAGGAATCGTTTAAAAATCCTCAAATAGTTACAGGTAAATTTAATACAACTTTACTGCAATACCGACAGCAATAGCTACAGCAATAGCTACAGCAATAGCTACAGCAATAGCTACAGCAATAGCTACAGTAATAGCTACAGCAATAGCTACAGCAATAGCTACAGCAATAGCTACAGCAATAGCTATTAACAATAGCTACAGCTCGTACGCTAAGAGTGGACATACCAAGGGCTACACTAACGTCCTCCATACCAAGGGCTACACTAACGTCAGGCCATACCAATGGCTACACTAACGTCCTCCATACCAAGGGCTACACTAACGTCCTCCATACCAAGGGCTACACTAACGGCAGGCCATACCAATGGCTACACTAACGTCCTCCATACCAAGGGCTACACTAACGTCCTCCATACCAAGGGCTACACTAACGTCCTCCATACCAATGGCTACACTAACGTCCTCCATACCAAGGGCTACACTAACGTCCTCCATACCAAGGGCTACACTAACGTCCTCCATACCAAGGGCTACAATAACGTCCTCCATACCAAGGGCTACACTAACGTCCATACCAAGGGCTACACTAACGTCCTCCTTACCAAGGGCTACACTAACGTCCTCCATACCAAGGGCTACACTAACGTCCTCCATACCAAGGGCTACACTAACGTCAGGCCATACCAAGGGCTACACTAACGTCCTCCTTACCAAGGGCTACACTAACGTCCTCCATACCAAGGGCTACACTAACGTCCTCCTTACCAAGGGCTACACTAACGTCCTCCATACCAAGGGCTACACTAACGTCCTCCATACCAAGGGCTACACTAACGTCCTCCATACCAAGGGCTACACTAACGTCCTCCATACCAAGGGCTACACTAACGTCCTCCATACCAAGGGCTACACTAACGTCCTCCATACCAAGGGCTACACTAACGTCCTCCTTACCAAGGGCTACACTAACGTCCTCCATACCAAGGGCTACACTAACGTCCATACCAAGGGCTACACTAACGTCCTCCATACCAAGGGCTACACTAACGTCCTCCATACCAAGGGCTACACTAACGTCCTCCATACCAAGGGCTACACTAACGTCCTCCATACCAAGGGCTACACTAACGTCCTCCATACCAAGGGCTACACTAACGTCCTCCATACCAAGGGCTACACTAACGTCCTCCATACCAAGGGCTACACTAACGTCCTCCATACCAAGGGCTACACTAACGTCCTCCATGCCAAGGGCTACACTAACGTCCTCCATACCAAGGGCTACACTAACCTCCATACCAAGGGCTACACTAACGTCCTCCTTACCAAGGGCTATACTAACGTCCTCCATACCAAGGGCTACACTAACGTCCTCCTTACCAAGGGCTACACTAACGTCCATACCAAGGGCTACACTAACGTCCTCCATACCAAGGGCTACACTAACGTCCTCCTTACCAAGGGCTACACTAACGTCCTCATACCAAGGGCTACACTAACGTCCTCCATACCAAGGGCTACACTAACGTCCATACCAAGGGCTACACTAACGTCAGGCCATACCAAGGGCTACACTAACGTCCTCCTTACCAAGGGCTACACTAACGTCCTCCATACCAAGGGCTACACTAACGTCCTCCATACCAAGGGCTACACTAACGTCAGGCCATACCAAGGGCTACACTAACGTCCTCCATACCAAGGGCTACACTAACGTCCTCCATACCAAGGGCTACACTAACGTCCTCCATACCAAGGGCTACACTAACGTCCTCCTTACCAAGGGCTACACTAACGTCAGGCCATACCAAGGGCTACACTAACGTCCTCCATACCAAGGGCTACACTAACCTCCATACCAAGGGCTACACTAACGTCCTCCATACCAAGGGCTACACTAACGTCCATACCAAGGGCTACACTAACGTCAGGCCATACCAAGGGCTACACTAACGTCCTCCTTACCAAGGGCTACACTAACGTCCTCCATACCAAGGGCTACACTAACGTCCTCCATACCAAGGGCTACACTAACGTCAGGCCATACCAAGGGCTACACTAACGTCCTCCATACCAAGGGCTACACTAACGTCCTCCATACCAAGGGCTACACTAACAACCTCCATACCAAGGGCTACACTAACGTCCTCCATACCAAGGGCTACACTAACGTCCTCCATACCAAGGGCTACACTAACGTCCTCCATACCAAGGGCTACACTAACGTCCTCCTTACCAAGGGCTACACTAACGTCCTCCATACCAAGGGCTACACTAACGTCCTCCATACCAAGGGCTACACTAACGTCCTCCATACCAAGGGCTACACTAACGTCCTCCTTACCAAGGGCTACACTAACGTCCTCCATACCAAGGGCTACACTAACGTCCTCCATACCAAGGGCTACACTAACGTCCTCCTTACCAAGGGCTACACTAACGTCCTCCATACCAAGGGCTACACTAACGTCCTCCATACCAAGGGCTACACTAACGTCCTCCATACCAAGGGCTACACTAACGTCCTCCATACCAAGGGCTACACTAACGTCCTCCATACCAAGGGCTACACTAACGTCCGGCCATACCAAGGGCTACACTAACGTCAGGCCATACCAAGGGCTACACTAACGTCCTCCATACCAAGGGCTACACTAACGTCCTCCATACCAAGGGCTACACTAACGTCAGACCATACCAAGGGCTACACTAACGTCCTCCATACCAAGGGCTACACTAACGTCCATACCAAGGGCTACACTAACGTCCTCCATACCAAGGGCTCCACTAACGTCCTCCATACCAAGGGCTACACTAACGTCCATACCAAGGGCTACACTAACGTCCTCCATACCAAGGGCTACAATAACGTCCTCCATACCAAGGGCTACACTAACGTCCTCCATACCAAGGGCTACACTAACGTCCTCCATACCAAGGGCTACACTAACGTCAGACCATACCAAGGGCTACACTAACGTCCTCCATACCAAGGGCTACACTAACGTCCATACCAAGGGCTACACTAACGTCCTCCATACCAAGGGCTACACTAACGTCCTCCTTACCAAGGGCTACACTAACGTCCTCCATACCAAGGGCTACACTAACGTCCTCCATACCAAGGGCTACACTAACGTCCTCCATACCAAGGGCTACACTAACGTCAGGCCATACCAAGGGCTACACTAACGTCCTCCTTACCAAGGGCTACACTAACGTCCTCCATACCAAGGGCTACACTAACGTCCTCCATACCAAGGGCTACACTAACGTCAGGCCATACCAAGGGCTACACTAACGTCCTCCATACCAAGGGCTACACTAACGTCCTCCATACCAAGGGCTACACTAACGTCCTCCATACCAAGGGCTACACTAACGTCCTCCTTACCAAGGGCTACACTAACGTCAGGCCATACCAAGGGCTACACTAACGTCCTCCATACCAAGGGCTACACTAACCTCCATACCAAGGGCTACACTAACGTCCTCCATACCAAGGGCTACACTAACGTCCATACCAAGGGCTACACTAACGTCAGGCCATACCAAGGGCTACACTAACGTCCTCCTTACCAAGGGCTACACTAACGTCCTCCATACCAAGGGCTACACTAACGTCCTCCATACCAAGGGCTACACTAACGTCAGGCCATACCAAGGGCTACACTAACGTCCTCCATACCAAGGGCTACACTAACGTCCTCCATACCAAGGGCTACACTAACAACCTCCATACCAAGGGCTACACTAACGTCCTCCATACCAAGGGCTACACTAACGTCCTCCATACCAAGGGCTACACTAACGTCCTCCATACCAAGGGCTACACTAACGTCCTCCTTACCAAGGGCTACACTAACGTCCTCCATACCAAGGGCTACACTAACGTCCTCCATACCAAGGGCTACACTAACGTCCTCCATACCAAGGGCTACACTAACGTCCTCCTTACCAAGGGCTACACTAACGTCCTCCATACCAAGGGCTACACTAACGTCCTCCATACCAAGGGCTACACTAACGTCCTCCTTACCAAGGGCTACACTAACGTCCTCCATACCAAGGGCTACACTAACGTCCTCCATACCAAGGGCTACACTAACGTCCTCCATACCAAGGGCTACACTAACGTCCTCCATACCAAGGGCTACACTAACGTCCTCCATACCAAGGGCTACACTAACGTCCGGCCATACCAAGGGCTACACTAACGTCAGGCCATACCAAGGGCTACACTAACGTCCTCCATACCAAGGGCTACACTAACGTCCTCCATACCAAGGGCTACACTAACGTCAGACCATACCAAGGGCTACACTAACGTCCTCCATACCAAGGGCTACACTAACGTCCATACCAAGGGCTACACTAACGTCCTCCATACCAAGGGCTCCACTAACGTCCTCCATACCAAGGGCTACACTAACGTCCTCCATACCAAGGGCTACACTAACGTCCATACCAAGGGCTACACTAACGTCCTCCATACCAAGGGCTACACTAACGTCCTCCTTACCAAGGGCTACACTAACGTCCTCCATACCAAGGGCTACACTAACGTCCTCCATACCAAGGGCTACACTAACGTCCTCCATACCAAGGGCTACACTAACGTCAGGCCATACCAAGGGCTACACTAACGTCCTCCATACCAAGGGCTACACTAACGTCCTCCATACCAAGGGCTACACTAACGTCCTCCATACCAAGGGCTACACTAACGTCCTCCATACCAAGGGCTACACTAACGTCCTCCATACCAATGGCTACACTAACGTCCTCCATACCAAGGGCTACACTAACGTCCTCCATAACAAGGGCTACACTAACGTCCTGCATACCAAGGGCTACACTAACGTCCTGCATACCAAGGGCTACACTAACGTCCTCCATACCAAGGGCTACACTAATGTCCTCCATACCAAGGGCTACACTAACGTCCTCCATAACAAGGGCTACATTAACGTCCTCCATACCAAGGGCTACACTAACGTCCTTCATACCAAGGGCTACACTAACGTCCTCCATACCAAGGGCTACACTAACGTCCTCCATACCAAGGGCTACACTAACGTCCTCCATACCAAGGGCTACACTAACGTCCTCCATACCAAGGGCTACACTAACGTCCTCCATACCAAGGGCTACACTAACGTCCATACCAAGGGCTACACTAACGTCCATACCAAGGACTACACTAACGTCCTTACCAAGGGCTACACTAACGTCCTCCATACCAAGGGCTACACTAACGGCAGGCCATACCAAGGGCTACACTAACGTCCTCCATACCAAGGGCTACACTAACGTCCTCCATACCAAGGGCTACACTAACGTCCTCCATACCAAGGGCTACACTAACCTCCATACCAAGGGCTACACTAACGTCCTCCATACCAAGGGCTACACTAACCTCCATACCAAGGGCTACACTAACGTCCTCCATACCAAGGGCTACACTAACGTCCTCCATACCAAGGGCTACACTAACGTCCTCCTTACCAAGGGCTACACTAACCTCCATACCAAGGGCTACACTAACGTCCTCCATACCAAGGGCTACACTAACGTCCTCCATACCAAGGGCTACACTAACGTCCTCCTTACCAAGGGCTACACTAACCTCCATACCAAGGACTACACTAACGTCCTCCATACCAAGGGCTACACTAACGTCCTCCTTACCAAGGGCTACACTAACGTCCTCCATACCAAGGGCTACACTAACGTCCTCCATACCAAGGGCTACACTAACGTCCTTCATACCAAGGGCTACACTAACGTCCTCCATACCAAGGACTACACTAACGTCAGGCCATACCAAGGGCTACACTAACGTCCTCCATACCAAGGGCTACACTAACGTCCTCCATACCAAGGGCTACACTAACGTCCTCCATACCAAGGGCTACACTAACGTCAGGCCATACCAAGGGCTACACTAACGTCCTCCATACCAAGGGCTACACTAACGTCCTTCATACCAAGGGCTACACTAACGTCCTCCATACCAAGGACTACACTAACGTCAGGCCATACCAAGGGCTACACTAACGTCCTCCATACCAAGGGCTACACTAACGTCCTCCATACCAAGGGCTACACTAACGTCCTTCATACCAAGGGCTACACTAACGTCCTCCATACCAAGGACTACACTAACGTCAGGCCATACCAAGGGCTACACTAACGTCCTCCATACCAAGGGCTACACTAACGTCCTCCATACCAAGGGCTACACTAACGTCCTCCTTACCAAGGGCTACACTAACGTCCTCCTTACCAAGGGCTACACTAACGTCCTCCATACCAAGGGCTACACTAACGTCCTCCATACCAAGGGCTACACTAACGTACTCCATACCAAGGGCTACACTAACGTCCTCCATACCAAGGGCTACACTAACGTCCTCCATACCAAGGGCTACACTAACGTCCTCCTTACCAAGGGCTACACTAACCTCCATACCAAGGGCTACACTAACGTCCTCCATACCAAGGGCTACACTAACGTCCTCCATACCAAGGGCTACACTAACGTCCTCCATACCAAGGGCTACACTAACGTCCTCCATACCAAGGGCTACACTAACGTCCATACCAAGGGCTACACTAACGTCCTCCATACCAAGGGCTACACTAACGTCCTCCATACCAAGGGCTACAATAACGTCCTCCATACCAAGGGCTACACTAACGTCCTCCTTACCAAGGGCTACACTAACGTCCTCCATACCAAGGGCTACACTAACGTCCTCCATACCAAGGGCTACACTAACGTCCTCCTTACCAAGGGCTACACTAACGTCCTCCATACCAAGGGCTACACTAACGTCCTCCATACCAAGGGCTACACTAACGTCCTCCATACCAAGGGCTACACTAACGTCCATACCAAGGGCTACACTAACGTACTCCATACCAAGGGCTACACTAACGTCCTCCATACCAAGGGTACACTAACGTCCTCCATACCAAGGGCTACACTAACGTCCTCCATACCAAGGGCTACACTAACCTCCATACCAAGGGCTACACTAACGTCCTCCATACCAAGGACTACACTAACGTCCTCCATACCAAGGGCTACACTAACGTCCTCCATACCAAGGGCTACACTAACGTCCTCCTTACCAAGGGCTACACTAACGTCCTCCATACCAAGGGCTACACTAACCTCCATACCAAGGGCTACACTAACGTCCTCCATACCAAGGGCTACACTAACGTCCTCCATACCAAGGGCTACACTAACGTCCTCCATACCAAGGGCTACACTAACGTCCTCCATACCAAGGGCTACACTAACGTCCTCCATACCAAGGGCTACACTAACGTCCTCCTTACCAAGGGCTACACTAACCTCCATACCAAGGACTACACTAACGTCCTCCATACCAAGGGCTACACTAACGTCCTCCTTACCAAGGGCTACACTAACGTCCTCCATACCAAGGGCTACACTAACGTCCTCCATACCAAGGGCTACACTAACGTCCTTCATACCAAGGGCTACACTAACGTCCTCCATACCAAGGACTACACTAACGTCAGGCCATACCAAGGGCTACACTAACGTCCTCCATACCAAGGGCTACACTAACGTCCTCCATACCAAGGGCTACACTAACGTCCTCCATACCAAGGGCTACACTAACGTCAGGCCATACCAAGGGCTACACTAACGTCCTCCATACCAAGGGCTACACTAACGTCCTTCATACCAAGGGCTACACTAACGTCCTCCATACCAAGGACTACACTAACGTCAGGCCATACCAAGGGCTACACTAACGTCCTCCATACCAAGGGCTACACTAACGTCCTCCATACCAAGGGCTACACTAACGTCCTTCATACCAAGGGCTACACTAACGTCCTCCATACCAAGGACTACACTAACGTCAGGCCATACCAAGGGCTACACTAACGTCCTCCATACCAAGGGCTACACTAACGTCCTCCATACCAAGGGCTACACTAACGTCCTCCTTACCAAGGGCTACACTAACGTCCTCCTTACCAAGGGCTACACTAACGTCCTCCATACCAAGGGCTACACTAACGTCCTCCATACCAAGGGCTACACTAACGTACTCCATACCAAGGGCTACACTAACGTCCTCCATACCAAGGGCTACACTAACGTCCTCCATACCAAGGGCTACACTAACGTCCTCCTTACCAAGGGCTACACTAACCTCCATACCAAGGGCTACACTAACGTCCTCCATACCAAGGGCTACACTAACGTCCTCCATACCAAGGGCTACACTAACGTCCTCCATACCAAGGGCTACACTAACGTCCTCCATACCAAGGGCTACACTAACGTCCATACCAAGGGCTACACTAACGTCCTCCATACCAAGGGCTACACTAACGTCCTCCATACCAAGGGCTACAATAACGTCCTCCATACCAAGGGCTACACTAACGTCCTCCTTACCAAGGGCTACACTAACGTCCTCCATACCAAGGGCTACACTAACGTCCTCCATACCAAGGGCTACACTAACGTCCTCCTTACCAAGGGCTACACTAACGTCCTCCATACCAAGGGCTACACTAACGTCCTCCATACCAAGGGCTACACTAACGTCCTCCAT
Source organism: Osedax frankpressi (assembly GCA_964035775.1). Taxonomy (NCBI): domain Eukaryota; kingdom Metazoa; phylum Annelida; class Polychaeta; order Sabellida; family Siboglinidae; genus Osedax; species Osedax frankpressi. The sequence continues at coordinate 37,638,821 of OZ038314.1, read as the reverse complement.
ACCAAGGGCTACACTAACGTCCATACCAAGGGCTACACTAACGTACTCCATACCAAGGGCTACACTAACGTCCTCCATACCAAGGGTACACTAACGTCCTCCATACCAAGGGCTACACTAACGTCCTCCATACCAAGGGCTACACTAACCTCCATACCAAGGGCTACACTAACGTCCTCCATACCAAGGACTACACTAACGTCCTCCATACCAAGGGCTACACTAACGTCCTCCATACCAAGGGCTACACTAACGTCCTCCTTACCAAGGGCTACACTAACGTCCTCCATACCAAGGGCTACACTAACCTCCATACCAAGGGCTACACTAACGTCCTCCATACCAAGGGCTACACTAACGTCCTCCATACCAAGGGCTACACTAACGTCCTCCATACCAAGGGCTACACTAACCTCCATACCAAGGGCTACACTAACGTCCTCCATACCAAGGGCTACACTAACGTCCTCCATACCAAGGGCTACACTAACGTCCTCCATACCAAGGGCTACACTAACGTCCTCCATACCAAGGGCTACACTAACGTCCATACCAAGGGCTACACTAACGTCCTCCATACCAAGGGCTACACTAACAACCTCCATACCAAGGGCTACACTAACGTCCTCCATACCAAGGGCTACACTAACGTCCTCCATACCAAGGGCTACACTAACGTCCTCCATACCAAGGGCTACACTAACGTCAGGCCATACCAAGGGCTACACTAACAACCTCCATACCAAGGGCTACACTAACGTCCTCCATACCAAGGGCTACACTAACGTCCTCCATACCAAGGGCTACACTAACGTCCTCCATACCAAGGGCTACACTAACGTCAGGCCATACCAAGGGCTACACTAACGTCCTCCATACCAAGGGCTACACTAACGTCCTCCATACCAAGGGCTACACTAACCTCCATACCAAGGGCTACACTAACGTCCTCCATACCAAGGGCTACACTAACGTCCTCCATACCAAGGGCTACACTAACGTCCTCCATACCAAGGGCTACACTAACCTCCATACCAAGGGCTACACTAACGTCCTCCATACCAAGGACTACACTAACGTCCTCCATACCAAGGGCTACACTAACGTCCTCCATACCAAGGGCTACACTAACGTCCTCCATACCAAGGGCTACACTAACGTCCTCCATACCAAGGGCTACACTAACGTCCTCCATACCAAGGGCTACACTAACGTCCTACATACCAAGGGCTACACTAACGTCCTCCATACCAAGGGCTACACTAACCTCCATACCAAGGGCTACACTAACGTCCTCCATACCAAGGGCTACACTAACGTCCATACCAAGGGCTACACTAACGTCCTCCATACCAAGGGCTCCACTAACGTCCTCCTTACCAAGGGCTCCACTAACGTCCTCCATACCAAGGGCTACACTAACGTCCTCCATACCAAGGGCTACACTAACGTCCTCCATACCAAGGGCTACACTAACGTCCTCCATACCAAGGGCTACACTAACCTCCATACCAAGGGCTACACTAACGTCCTCCATACCAAGGGCTACACTAACGTCCTCCATACCAAGGGCTACACTAACGTCCTCCATACCAAGGGCTACACTAACGTCCTCCATACCAAGGGCTACACTAACGTCCTCCATACCAAGGGCTACACTAACGTCCATACCAAGGGCTACACTAACGTCCTCCATACCAAGGGCTACACTAACGTCCTCCATACCAAGGGCTACACTAACGTCCTCCATACCAAGGGCTACACTAACGTCCTCCATACCAAGGGCTACACTAACGTCCTCCATACCAAGGGCTACACTAACGTCCTCCATACCAAGGGCTACACTAACGTCCTCCATACCAAGGGCTACACTAACGTCCTACATACCAAGGGCTACACTAACGTCCTCCATACCAATAGCTACACTAACGTCCTCCATACCAAGGGCTACACTAACGTCCTCCATACCAATAGCTACACTAACGTCCTCCATACCAATGGCTACACTAACGTCCGGCCATACCAAGGGCTACACTAACGTCCTCCATACCAAGGGCTACACTAACGTCCTCCATACCAAGGGCTACACTAACGTCCTCCATACCAAGGGCTACACTAACGTCCTCCATACCAATAGCTACACTAACGTCCGGCCAGCATAGTGACGAGAACGACTCCCGCGCTCCACATGTCAACACCCGTAGCCTCGTAACACCCAGTTAGCACCTCGGGGGCCATGTAGGGTGCAGTACCTAGTGGGCGGGGCTAGTTTAGGGGCGTGGCCACGCATTCGCTTTTACTTTAATACGGTAAGCGCCAACGCTATTGAGTTATAAATATAACCTATGTAATTTATGGTGCTGGCCTGACAACTGATGTTCATATGTTACAAAAGAGAGTTCGGGGAGTCGAAATTATTAATAAAGCATAATAACCGAATATGCTCTCCAGGTTCCTAACTTTAGAGTTCAACCTGAACATGGTTGCCATGCCGAAATCCGTGACCTTGATATGATCTGCAACCAGGCACGAGGAAAAGGCATTGAGTAAACGGAAACAATGAATTGGTTTTAAATGATATGTATTATGTATTATGTATTATATATTACATGGTATACGATACTATAAAATACAAGAGATGAGATAGACACACAATGAAAAAATCTATAATGTTATGAAATTCAGATTTAGCGTTATAAAAAAATTGTATGAAATCAATAAAATTATGAAAAGTATATGGAAAAGAATCAAAATGGGACACAAAAGAATAATTTAATATTTGGTTGTAAATCAGAAAAACCATTTTCATCAAGCAATAGGTTTTCAGGCTTAATATCACGGTGAGCGAGCCCCAGATCATGCATATAGTCCTTTGTAGAAGTAGGGTTGTGAGGTGGAGAGTAGGTGCGGGGTGTAGAGGTGGGGATAGAGGTACGGTTGAGAAGTGGGGCATAGAGATGGGGTTTAGAGATAGGGTTGTGAGATTGGGCGTAGAGATGGGGTGAGAGATGTGGTGTAGAAGTAGGGTTGTGAGGTGGAGTGTGGGTGTGAGGTGTAAAGGTGGAGGTTAGAGATAGGGTTGTAAGACGAGGCATAGAGATGGGGTGTAGAAGTGGAGTGTAAAGGTAGGATGGGGTGGTGGGGTATAGAGGTGGGCTGTAGAGTTAGGATGGTGAGTAGGAGTGTTGAGGTGGGGTATAGAGATGCGCTGTAGAGATGGCATATAGAGAAATAGGGTGTAGACATGGGGTTTAGAGGTAGAGTTTAGAGTTGGAGTGTAGATGTGCGGTGTAGAGGTGAAGTTGTGAGGTGAGGAGGTGAAGTAAGAAGGTGAAGAGGTGAGATGAGGTAGTGAGGTGAGTATGGGTTTATAGCTGGGATGTCAAGCTGAAGGAGCATGGTGATGGTGGGTGTTGGGTGTTATAGTGAAATTGGATGGTAAAGTGTAGTGTTAAGTTGGCGTGAGAGGGTTGGTATGGGTTGATGGCGTTGTGAGGTGGTGGAGTGAGGTTCGGTGTAGATATCATATAGGCTATATGTAGTCGAGTGTAGAAATGAAGTAATAGTAGATAGAGTGGGGTAGATATAAAATTGGTTCTGTTATATACCTGTTTAGAGGTGGGGTGTGTTCAAGGTAGAGAAGTGTGGTTGGGAGTGTAAAAAGTAGAAAAGTTTGGTTTGGGAAAGCCAATACGAAGAGGAGGCATGTGTTTGAATAAACAAATACATTATTTAACAAATTAATAATTTATTAATGACATAATATTTATGAAATAGCACAAAAATACTCACAATTGCATTTAAAATTTCCTTGTAATAGCGTTGGCATTTATACTCAGGAATGCCGACATCGGGTTCTAAAATTCAAAAGATTGACGTCAAATGACGCCATACGATGTTCATCGTAAGTATTCGATGCAACGGCCGAGGCCAATAACGTCGATTGCGTAGAAACGAAATCAACGAGTGTTAATCGGGAATCCGAAACAAACCGATTCTATCGTAGAGTTCACCACCGCTCGCGTATTCCATGAACAGGTAGGTAATATGCAATGTCTTCCTCGACCCGAAGAATTGAACGATATTCTCGTGTTTCATCATTTGATGGATTAGTTTCTAAAGATAATTAAGGAACGCGGGAATGAAGTCAGTTCAGACTTCACGAATGATAACTGGGATATATAAAACACAGATACTCTATTCTAAAGGGGGCGATAATTAAAATTCCTTTAAATAAAACCTCCTTGCGGATTAATTCCTCTTTACCGTTCATACGTTCGTGACGTATCAGCTTTACAGCGTATTGTACGTAAGATTTTGTGTTATAGGCCAATCGTACCCTAAATATAATCATTTAGAGTAGCATTAAATACTGATAGTATTAAAATGTAACATAAGTTGAATTAATTTATTATTATTAATCTTAATTAAAATCATTTGAACAATTATTTAATTTTACGCTAGTAAACAGATATTATTAAATAATATTACACATTTATAGCATTCAATTAACTAATACCTTACATATAAATCTAAATTAATGTCACTTCATATTATATATAGGGTAATATATTTAATATATTATATATAAAATGATATGTATTAGAAATTGTGATACATATATAACTAATAACTTACAATATCATAAAATAACATATGATCATTTCAATTCTATTAATAATTACAAACTCTCCAAAAGCTCCTTCTCCCAATTCATGAACAAATGTCCAATTTTCAAAAACGTCCTTTTTTTGATCTCCCATCTTTATTTAAATAATTATAAATACAAATATAATATAATAGTATTCATATAAATAAATGTCAATAGAAATTATTACATTAATAAGTATATTTCACAAATTATAATCAAACGGCGGCAAATTTAAAATGCTGTTATATAAATATAATAATAATATAACTATAATATATAATGGTAATAAGATAAATAAGTTAATATTAAATACATAAAAAGTTTGAATAAGTTAAATATTTAATGTTATAGATGTATATTGAAATAAAATGTTATTCTCATGATGTAAAAAAATAACGATATAATAATAATATAATCATCTACTTAAATATAACCGATTTCATAATAAAATAAAAAAGAATACTTAATATACCTATTTTTGATCATATATCGATTAACTATAATATAATTCTCACCTTAGACTTAAGATAATTTTTTGAAATTCATCAGTTTTTAAAGCAAACAAAGAATATAACCAATTCGCAACCAATATTTTTCAAAAATTTATTTACGTAATTTCATAATAAAAATTAAAATATATTTATAGGGTTATTAGTAGTGTTCCATACTACCCATTCCATATACAAATACAAATACAATTGTATTCAAAAAATAATAAAATACATGTTTTCCCATGTAATTTTCATTATGAGGGATGTAAATAAAACAAAATTATTTTTGAAAATCAAGCTTAAAATATTTTAACTATATATCTGCAATATAACTCATTTTTATTTAATTAACTAATATGTATATACTGTAGTATAACATTTAATTAATATTATAATATTACATAAATAAAATAATATATCATTGATCAATACTTAAACAGGAGCGATATTTAAAATAAATTTATAGATTATTTATTTAACTAGTAAATCCTTAATACAATCATAAATCATGCATTCATATATTTTATAAGTTGTAAATATAAAATTTTGATAACCAATAAATATATTATATTTCGAATATATTTATTTTCTTAATAATATAATATATAACTTATATTATTTTAATAATATATAACAACGTAAATTAATAAATATGGATCCATATCAACCTAGTGCTATTCAGGTAATTATGTTTTTGTAATTAGTGAATAAATAACAATAAAGTGTAATTTAATATGTTTAAAATTTATTAAGTTTTTTATGTTCACTTTTTTAGAAATTAAATTCACTAAATTAAAATATAAATTTGTCAAATTAAATATTCAAATTAATTTTGTACTATATATTAAATAATTTGTACACTAATTGTTTTAATTTTTCTAATATTTATAATGAACAATTATCAGGCTCCTTCACCTGGTCCAATGTTTTCGCCGATGACTCACCAATCAAATACTGATATGTCTCCGTTATCAGCTCAAAGATCAGGTATATATATTAAATATATCACTTTTAAAAATGCATTTATTATTAATTTACTTTATCTTTAATAAATATATTGCTAGAATAGTACTTTTAAAATCACAAAAAATCATTGATTTTATTAGAGTTTGTATTTTATGGGTAATATAGAAATATCACATTGACTTGCGGTGTTCACAATTTCAGTTCCACCTGGGTCCGTAAATACGGCATCTTTGTTTCCCCTGACACCGAGTAGTGCCAATCCAGCTACTCCGTTTTCAGAGGGCAGTGGAATTGTTCCACAGCTTCAGTTAGTTTATCGGTGAACGTAACTCTTCCTTTTTATAACAGTAAGACAGGTTTAGATGATTCGATGATTCATTTTCTCATCTAGTTCTACTTATTCTTCTATCGCCTTCGCTTATATTTCATTTCAAATGAACACCCAACTAACAATTGCATTGTTTTGTAAAACATTTTAAATGTACAGTGTAAACTGTACACATAATAATATAAAATAAATGGTCATTCATATTGTCTTGTTAATGAAGCATACAAATCAAAAGAATAAAAGATTAAATTACTAAGTTTATCAAATAATTATGCAAAAAAATGTTCCTAGATTTTTATAATTATTTGAAATGTTATTATTTGAAAACGGCTTCATTGAGCATTTATTTATATTAATGCATTATTAAGAAGATTATTACATTTTTTTATTTATTAATGGTCACTAATATCCAATTCTCTCTGCTATCATCTGCTATTATATTCATACTATTTATTCATGCTGTATATTACGCTTTTGTTAACCATTCTAATATCCAGCAACATATTCTTTTACCCCAATTCCTCACCTCCCACTTCACAAATATTTTTACCCATCTAAACCTGCAGATGATTGTGCTACTCACAGCCTCGTTATCCCCTTCACCCAGCCCTCACTTCCCCTCCACCCAAACCCTCACTTCCCCTCCACCCAAACCCTCACTTCCCCTTCACCCAAACCCTCACTTCCCCTCCACCCTACCCTCACTTCCCCTTCACCCAGCCCTCACTTCCCCTTTACCCAAACCCTCACTTCCCCTCCACCCTACCCTCACTTCCCCTTCACCCAGCCCTCACTTCCCCTTTACCCAAACCCTCACTTCCCCTCCACCCTACCCTCACTTCCCCTCCTCGTAGCCCTCACTTCCCCTCCTCGCAGCCCTCACTTCCCCTCCACCCAAACCCTCACTTCCCCTTCACCCAAACCCTCACTTCCCCTCCACCCTACCCTCACTTCCCCTTCACCCAGCCCTCACTTCCCCTTTACCCAAACACTCACTTCCCCTCCACCCTACCCTCACTTCCCCTTCACCCAGCCCTCACTTCCCCTTTACCCAAACCCTCACTTCCCCTCCACCCTACCCTCACTTCCCCTCCTCGTAGCCCTCACTTCCCCTCCTCGCAGCCCTCACTTCCCATCCTCGCAGCCCTCACTTCCCCTCCTTACAGCCCTCACTTCCCCTCCACCCTACCCTCACTTCCCCTCCTCGCAGCCCTCACTTCCCCTCCACCCTACCCTCACTTCCCCTCCTCGCAGCCCTCACTTCCCCTCCTCGCAGCCCTCACTTCCCCTCCTTGCAGCCCTCACTTCCCCTCCTTACAGCCCTCACTTCCCCTCCTTACAGACCTCACTTCCCATCCTCGCAGCCCTCACTTCCCCTCCTTACAGCCCTCACTTCCCCTCCACCCTACCCTCACTTCCCCTCCTCGCAGCCCTCACTTCCCCTCCTCGCAGCCCTCACTTCCCCTCCTTGCAGCCCTCACTTCCCCTCCTTACAGCCCTCACTTCCCCTCCTTACAGCCCTCACTTCCCCTCCTTACAGCCCTCACTTCCCCTCCTTACAGCCCTCACTTCCCCTCCTCGCACCATATCGCAGGAATATCGTCTGCACGGTGAACCTCTTCACGAAGTTGGACTTGAAGAAGATTGCGTTGCACGCTCGTAACGCCGAGTACAATCCGAAACGTTTCGCCGCCGTCATCATGAGGATACGAGATCCCCGAACTACGGCCCTGATATTCTCATCCGGGAAAATGGTGTGCACCGGCGCCAAGAGGTCGCCGCTAGTATTATTTTGTAATCGCGAACGACCGTAGACTAACCAATGATAATGCGGGCGGGTAGCACTCCCTACGAGTACTTCTACGCGTGAATGCTCTACGCGTTAATGCTCTACGCGTTAACGCTCTACGCGTTAATGCTCTACGCGTTAATGCTCTACGCGTTAATGCTCTACGCGTTAATGCTCTACGCGTTAATGCTCTACGCGACGCGTTCGCGTTGTCGCGTGTACGAGAGCGCGTTGAGCACACGTAATCGAATGTAACGTTTACCTTTGACCCTTTGACCTTTTACCCACGATCAGCGAGGACCAAGCTAAACTCGCGGCACGAAAATATGCACGAATCATACAAAAACTAGGCTTTGAAGCAGTTAGTTCAATTTGTATTATATTGTTACTGACTTTCTGATCGGTTTATTGTATTTGATACTTACTCTATATATAATATATTATAATAAATTGTAATATTTAGTTATATATAGTAATAAATTGTAATATTTAGTTATATATAGAAATATATAGTAATAAATAGTAATATATAGTAATATATTTTAATATATAGAAATAAATAGTAATATATATTAATATATAGAAATAAATTGTAATATATAGTAATATATATTAATATATAGAAATAAATAGTAATATATAGTAATATATATTAATATATAGAAATAAATAATAATATATAGTAATATATATTAATATATAGAAATAAATAGTAATATATAGTAATATATATTAATATATAGAAATAAATAGTAATATATAGTAATATATATTAATATATAGAAATAAATAATAATATATATTAATATATAGAAATAAATTGTAATATTTAGTAATAAATAAATTCTCCCGGAAATTTTTTTTGTATATTCTTTTTTTTAAGCATCCCTTGGAATTATTCCTAAGAATATATTATAGATTAAATATATCAGAGATTACTACATACAATGGAAATACAAATACATCAGAGATTACTACATACAATGGAAATACACATACCATTAGAGTTTTTCATTCATCTCTACGCTATAGGCTAAATTCAAAGACTTTAAAGTACAGAACATGGTGGCGAGTTGTGACGTGAAGTTTCCAATTCGACTCGAGGGATTGGTGTTGACCCACGCCCAATTCTCGAGGTATATACACCACTGATTATGTATATATATTTATATATATATATATAGATTAACTCATAATACAAATTACTCGACTGAGTACATTTACGATAAAGTTCAATTTATTTAAGTTACATTAAAACTAGATTTATATAAATTAAGCGTAGACAAAAATAGCGCAATTTAATCATTTCTCGTGATTTGTCTTCGCGAGATATCGGTATCGAATACAATTTTTCAAAGAGAGCGTTAACATAAATCCGCTGACTCCGCAGTTACGAACCCGAGCTTTTTCCCGGGCTCATCTATCGTATGGTGAAGCCTAAGATTGTATTACTAATATTTGTATCGGGCAAAATTGTGCTAACAGGTTTGATCTATTTTATTTGTTAAATGCTTGTTCCTTTATTAAATTCTATTACAATGTATTACAATTTTATAACTTTAATATTTGAATATATAAACTAGTATAATAACAATTTTGTAAGGTAAATGTTTTAATTACTCGTAATATTTATATTTCAAAATGAGCAATTTTATTAATATAAATACTTCCTCTCGTATCATTTCATTACCGTAATATGTATACATTATATTTTAGAAGATAGTAAAAAATAATATTTCCATAAATTCCCAGGAGCAAAAGTCCGACAAGAAATTTATGAAGCCTTCGAGAGCATATATCCAATTCTGAAAGGATTTAAAAAGCAATAGAACAACTTATTCATGTTTTACAATTTAGGTATTTATTAATTGAAACTATTGACATCTTAATGTACATAAATTACCTACACATCTGTACAGTTATGTTATATATTATTTTTTTTATTTCAAATTATTAATATATTTGTGCACAATTTACATACAATGTACACAATAAGGAGTTTACTTTTTTTTATCAAATTCTAAATAAATAATTTTGTATTCAATTATTTTCTTTAGTAACATTTTAAAGAAGATTATAAATCTTATTATTTAAGTTAATGGCGATTAGATTTATATGTTATGGTATTACACATTTAATTTGTTATCTAATTAGAATTTTGTATAGATTTAAATATAAATTATTATTTTCTTATGAATTTTGGAAACTTATACTATAACTTATTTATAATGAAATATATATATATAGTAATATAAAATTAGAAAGAACAAGTTAAATGATAATTTTAATGTTTATTATTTGAAATTGTATCTAAATCAAATAAAGTGTAAAGTATTAAATTAACAAAGGTAAACTATTACTTTTGAATATTAATTTAAAGGAAATAAACACTTAGGTATAGTAACACTTAGGTATATTAACACTTAGATATAGTAACACTTAGATATAGTAACACTTAGAGGTATAGTACCACTTAGGTATAGTAACACTTAGGTATAGTAACGCTTAGATATAGTAACACTTAGGTATAGTAATATATAGTTCAGATTATAACATCAGTTTTTTCTATGTAACATTATAATATGATTATAAAGGTTTGTAAAAATCTACTAATCCTATTACAAACATTAATTTAATTAATTATCCACAGAAACTATGACTACTTTTAAAATAGATTATAATTAAAATGGAATTGGCAACCCATTATTTAATTAATTAATATTATCTACACCGCTCCTTTTTAAATAGTCGGATTCCTGAAATACGATTGATACATTTTAGGCTTAAAAATTAGATATTTTTATGAATTTCATACAAATAAAAAATTTTATTTATAGTAAATTATATTATATTTAATATATAACGTAATATAATATTCTGCAGTATATTCTATTCTACATATATATATATATATATATATATATATTGTTTGTTAAATTATATATACTAACTTCGCTATATTTTTTTTTCAAATATTTTATTTTTGTTTGGACCTGCAGTACGGTAATATTAGATCCAAACTCTTTATTAAACTCTTCTTTAATATTGCCCAATTTGACGTCATTGCTTGATATTGACTTGTTTAATCTATCTTCCTTCCACTTATTTATTATAAATAGAACTTGTATGTTAGTAAATCTAATTGCCATATTTATTTTTAAAATAATTAGGGGTCTACATTTCAACAATCAAGGTTTTTTTATTTATTTACTATTCCTTATTATCCTTGAAATATAAAGTATAGAAATAGACACAATTCAGTCCTCATTAAACAAGTGATATTATTTGTTATGCATAATTTATTTTATATCAAATTCTAAAATAAATAAAATTTGTAGAAAATTCAAGTCCAGTAAAATAGATTATAAAAGCATATCATAATTATTAATAATACAAAGAGTGTTTTGTTATTTCATTGTTAATTTTTCTTACTTTTTGGTATTCGTACATTTGAATTCAGTTTCTTACCTGTACAAAAGTGTATAGTTAAATGGAAAAATGATGGATTTGATCAATACTAAAATAATGTTTATTAAAGTTAATGAATTAATTATATATTCGATATGAGTATCTATTGTTTTTGAATGATAGATACGATAGGTCTTTTGAAGTTCTCCCAGAACAATAGTTCTTCTCTCTCTTATCGTCCATTGTAATCAAACGCGATTACGTAAAGACTATTTTAATTCTCCCGGGTCTGTTCAAATTCAACTTTTCTCTCTTATTTTGTATCTACCATTTCGATCAAACGTGGTCAGACAGAGTCTATTGAAGTTCTCCCAGGTCTTAGCTCCGGACTCGATGATGCCGTCCAGGCAGCCGTCGGCGGCATCCAGTCCTCGAGTGTCGACGCGTTCAGCCTCACTCTGAGACTGGCGCAACTTCTTACACGAGGCAATCAGACCGTTCATCAGCTTAGCCTGGGCATAAAAGGTGTAGACATATTGATAGGCCGGATGGGTTGTATAGGAAGTAGGAGGAAGATGTAGGCCAAGTAGTGGTGGGAGGTGAATGTAGAAGTAGTAGGAGGATGTAGGGTATGTAGTAGTGGGAGGAAGATGTAGGGCAGGTAGTTGTGGGAGGTGAAGGTAGAAGTAGGAGGAAGATGTAGGGTAGGTAGTGGTGGAAGGTGAAGGTATCAGATGGAGAAAGATGTAGGGTAGGTAGTTGTGGGAGGTGAAGGTATCAGATGGAGGAAGATGTAGGGTAGGTAGTGTTGGAAGGTGAAGGTATCAGATGGAGGAAGATGTAGGGTAGGTAGTGGTGGAAGATGAAGGTATCTGATGGAGGAAGATGTAGGGTAGGTAGTGGTGGAAGATGAAGGTATCTGATGGAGGAAGATGTAGGGTAGGTAGTGGTGGAAGATGAAGGTATCTGATGGAGGAAGATGTAGGGTAGGTAGTTGTGGGAGGTGAAGGTAGAAGTAGAGGAGGAAGATGTAGGGCAAGTAAAAGTGGAAGGAGGATACAAGGCAGGTAGTGGCGGGAGGAGAGGTAGAAGATATAACTCATAATAGGGGTGACATAACTTTAAAGAATAGGCTATCCGACTGTTCATTAGTATAAGCTGTATAGGGCCTGGCAGATGGGTGTAGGGAGATGAGGGTGATATAAAGAGGTGAGGTTGTGTATAGGCGGCATCAGGTGGTGTATAAGTCAAGTATGTATTGTAGGAAGTGGAGTAGCGTACGTCGTAAGGAAGAGGAGAGAAGTAACGATAGAATGAGGATGAAGGTTGTAATACCTATGCTTGATGAATGAATTAAAGGAATTTTTCCTAGGTGGGAGTAGTCTGGTAAAGTTGAGAGAGAGAGATGCGCGAGAGTGTAATGGAAATTGTTATTTGTAGGTCGATTCTTCGTTGCCGGACAGCAAATGCCCAACCCATCGTCTGTTGCGGGGGGAGAACCTCTCGGGAGAAGATCTGCAACACTTTGCAGACGTGGGTCGTGGCGTCGACTTCTCGAACGGGAAACTGTAGGTACAGGCACGGCAGGCAGTTGCGGTTAGTGGAGCACTCCGGCTCAGTCATATCCCACTTCATCTCATCGTACGTCAACCCGACCAGGAATATCTGCGGGACCCGTAACGCCGATTACACCCACCAGGGGACATTCACGTGTGGAAGGCGGAGGAATGCGTTTTATTACTACGGTTTCGTAATAGCGGGTTATCTATTTGTTTAATTTATGCACTTTATAATTAGCAATTAACAAAAATTGTACATTTTCATTCATAAATGATTTTATTGTATATGATTTATTATGTAGTTCTTTGACAAATTATATTAATTTACAAATAGCCTAAAGGATAGTGTCTAGACTAGATGATAGTATATATATATATATATATATATAATGTATATATTAGGTTTTTATATTGTTACACATATACACATAATTGTCAATGAATTTAGAAGTGTAGATCTAATTAAATTCACAAATCTGGAATTATCTATATCAATATCTAGACTAGATCTCACCACATCGTCCATGTCAATAATGCACACCCACTCCGTATTAATTGCAACAAATATGGGGTCGTCTTCGTGTCCTTTCATTACGGACGTGTTCGGGTGTTCTATTTGACCTCTAAAGAAGGCAGCTCTGTCGGAATCGGAGGTAAAAAAATTAATTCAAAGAGCGTAAATAATAATATTTATATTTTCCTTTACTGGATCGATAAAGAATTATTAGAATATTTGAAAACCAAATTTACTTGACAGATGTTATTTATTATTAAAAAACTATTAATTATAGAAATGTAAATAGAAACCCGTAATAAGGCAGTTCGTAGCAGTATTTCATGTAAATTTGATACAATTTGAACATTTCAGTGTTTTGATATAAGTTCTAAATAATGATTTTAAATGAAAATGGTATTTCTAATTCAATCGCAATAGCGAATTCAATTTAAAACTATATTCAATTTATATTAGACTAACATAGAAATAAATATTATACATATTAAATAGAAAACAGTAAATTATAAAAATAAATATGTCAAATATAATATTTAGGAAATACGAATTTAGAATTCCAGAAATCAAATTTTTAATAATCAATAAGATATGTTACATTAAACCTAAAATATTAAAACATTTAGAAAACACATATAGAACTGCACATATTGAATTCTATAGGAATACACTATGTGATCTATTATTAATAGGACACAAAAATGGACCATGCATACTCATTGGTTCGATAAAATATTAAAGTTTAGCTATACAGATGCAGAAGTTGTAATATTATTTAAATCAAGACGATGTTTGAAGTATTTTATAACAATGAAATTAAAGAAACTTAAAATTGACAAAACAGGTACCACTGTTTATAGAAATTTATAAAAATGTATTATATTATATTTAGTAGTTCTAGCATCTACTATATATATATATATAATATTAGTACATAATTTCTCTACGACTCCATACTGTGAATATAAAATTATAGATTCATTTTAAAACATACCCGATGGTTATTTGATAGTTTCTCTGAAATTGTAATATCTTGTTTCCCAAGACCGAAAAAAATCTTTTTCTTTTTTTTACAGTGGTGAGAAGGGAAGTACTCATGAATTGTAGATCTGGTGAAAAGGATTATATGAATGGTTAAATATATATGTCATCAAATGCATTAATGGTCAAATTAAAAATACATTTTATATAATTTAATGTTAAATTTTTAGTTTTAAACAATTATTATTTGTATGTATTAAAAATATAAAAATAATATTGATTTTATGAAAGCGAGAAATTTAATATTTTGTATCTTGTTATTTTTGTATTATTAATAAATCAATCGCGTTATTCGTATATCATACTATTCCCCTTTTGGTTACATTTAGAGTATCATAAGAAGACCGTAGTACAGACTTGTAGAAGTCGGGGGAGTGTTTCCCCTCTTCATAAGGTCCGTTGGTGATAAGGGCCTGTATCGATGCCATTGTTTCACATTTATCAAGAGTCAAGGGATATCTCGCGTCGACGATATTCTCTTTAGCCTCGTGGTAGATCAGCCGAAGGAGATTTTCGTTGTCCTGGGGGGGGGAAGGAGGGAGGGAGGAGAGGCGGTTAGAAATAGAGTAGATAGGAAGTTATTAATTAGGTAGGTAGAGGAAATAGAAATAGAGTATTTGTGGGGTTTGGAACTTAGGGTGATTTGATAAATGATTTGGATTAAGTTTGGAGTCGATAATGGGAATAACAGCAGAAGATATCAGAAGATAATTAATAACAGAAGAGAGCAGAAAATAATTAACAGCAGAAGATAGCAGAAGATAATTAACCACAGAAGATATCAGAAGATAATTAATAACAGAAGATAGCAGAAGATAGCTGCGTAATAATACGTGATGAGCACAGGGAAAATAAGCTAATGTAAATGTCTACAGGAATATTAGGTTCACTCGGCTAGTTGGAACTTGGAAACTCAGACTACAGAATTGCATCGAACCGCCCAGTTCGACTTCTCGCCCCTACCCCGCTTCCCTACCCCGCGACTAACCAGTTGCGCGAGTATCTGCTGTTCGGTCTTGCGATTACAGTACACATTGCGTTGGAACATCAGGACGGGCTCGTCGCGTTCGATCGCAGTCGGCTCGTGGTCGGTGTACTGGCGCAACAGCTCCTCCCAGTAGCAGACGATGCGAAACGGCACCTGATTGGGCTTCAGTTGAACTTCTGCGGCGGACGCGAAATCACCGGTCAGAACGCGGAAACGCGAGGATGGGCCAACGTAAGGCTACGTAAGGCTACGTAAGGTTACGTCGAGTCGTCGGTAGACATATTGCAACTCTATCCGCATGTACCGTGCGTATCTAGGCCACCCCGCACACGCCTACGCCGTGGTGCGGAATACCTACGCGGTGCGCGACTACGCTAATAAAACCCAGGAGATCGGAGACGAGCCAAAGGGAGAACAGGAATTTTGCGTCCGACGTGAATTTCATCTCCTCGGTGACGATATCGAAAATTTCTCCAGCTTCTGCATTTTGTCCGTCTTCTATCTACAATTGGTGGATGTACAATTGATGGGTTGTCACAATGCTTTCACGGTGATTATCAGATGTTCCCAGAGTCCCGGGCGAGGTATCATTTACTGAATATGAAATATAATAGTTATTGTTATTGTTTAGTAAATAAGAATAAAAATAATAAAAATAAAAACAAAAACCCAAAGAAAGTGAGTTGAAGGAAATAATAAAATATTAAATTAATATTATTATATGTTTGAATGTTAGTATATGCAAGATCAATTATAGTGCATCGATGGTATTATCTATTTTAAGCGATGATTATGATTATATACTAGTTAATTTATAAACATTAATTAAACACCGAGACACTAATTTAACCAACCTTTAGGTTAATTCCCTGCTTGTCCTGGAAATAAATAACAATCGAAAGTGCAGATAGGTTTCCTGTTAAATTGCGAGGTGAGCATGCATCACAGAGAGATTATTCACGAGATTATGAACAATGCATCGATAGGGGATAAGATATCTTAAAATCCATTAGGGTTTGGTGATAATAAATAAAGAATAATTGAGTAAACGATATAGGAAAGAGTAAAAAAAGCGATAAATAAAGGAAACTATGAATGGAAGAATTAAATTAAGGAAAATTTTGAAAAATAAAAGTGAAAATAAATAGTTACCCACCAGACAATCAATAGTTATTGTTGTATATTAATATAACCTTGGGTATGAGCTGTACGTTCATCTAAATTGATCTGCATTCCTCGATTTAGTGCCTGGTTCGACACATCTACCGTCTTGGTTGGCATACTGACAATCATCTAAAGGGGGAACTTCTTAGTTTAACAAATATCTAGAGAGTATATAATTTGGCATGCCATTACAACATTACATGTACAATAGATATGTATATTGTACATAGGAAGTTGTATGCATTTGTAATATGTTGTTAGGGTATAGGAAATACAGTATTCTCATAAATATATAAATATACATATATATGTATATGTATATATATATATGTATATACATATATATGTATATACACAAATATGTATTGGGGTAAATTGGTATTAATTGCAAAAAAATAAGATCCTAAATTTTGCCAAATAATTAAAGGATAATTACTGCTACATAATACAATTGTTATTATAATAAATAAGCATTTAATTATAATTAAATCTACTATAATTATGGAAAATTTATATAAACTTAATATTAATAAATTCAAATCAAAATTTATTAGAAGTAATCAAAATTATTATTTTCAAATCAGAATAAAAATGTATAATAAATTTGTAATTCATTTTTATTATATGTAACAAATTAAAATCATTAACTATTTAAGAAAAATATTTATATTTAAGAAAACATTTAATTGAATATATAAATATATTTTTTATTTATAATAAAGAAATTACATAAACTAATAAAATACAATAGATATGTTTAATTTAGTTAATAATTACAAATTCTTAAAATATGAAATGTGAAGTGAAATAAAAACTCAAACAATTTTATTAATATTAAATTAATCGACATATTCATTTAAATAATTATTAGAGGGATTTGTATATAATTAAATCTTTTTTATTACATATTTTTATATAAAGTAAAATAATTTAAGGATAGGGATAATGTATATGTTTGATAATATTAGAGGAAATTAAATTATATATACACTTAAGAATTTGTATATACCAGTTAAAAATTAGAATGTATTTTGGCTGTTGAACCTTTTGATTAAGAAAATTTATATTTTTCATAAAATTTAATAAATAATAAAACACTGAATTGTAGAAATGTAGAATAATGTATAAATTACTTATTGTATAATATAGTTTACTAAATAATAGTAATAAATATTAGTTTATCCACATAACACGTTTTTATAACATATATAATGTAAATGTTGATATGCATTTAAATCAAATACCATCAGCGATTAAATATATACTGGGAAAATATATTAACCAATTATTATTTAATTACTCAGTAGTGTAATAAAAGTAGAAACTATATATTTTGCAGGCATGGTAATGCTAGTTGGATAACATGTATATAGAAATCTTATAAATGAGAAAACATACAATATACATACGAATAATATAATTATAAGATGACTAACATCTCCAGCTTGTACTGGGCTCGAATTCGACTGGAGATCATTATCAGTCTGCATTGTGATTCAGAAATATTCAAAAATGTAGATGACGAATTAGTAACTGCCAGTAAATGTATACGAATTAGTGTTATGAAATGTATTACGTTTATAAATTATAAATAATATATGTAATATATATAATATTAATATTGGAGCGAATTAATCTTCTGTAGTATGGTCATCACAATACGTTAATGTCGTACGCAATCAAATAGATATTAAATTAATAGCTTCAATTAGTATAATATTAAAATATATTGTATATTATTTAAATATATTCAATATTTCTGAATATTGATCATAATCTATAAGTATTGAATAAAGATTAATTAAAATTAAGACGTATTTTAAATAGCATTTTAAAAATAGATATGTATTAAATGTTATAAAACATTAATTATTTATATTGATTTCAAAATTAGTGAATATAATAATTGTAAACATAATAATAACTTCAATTAAACCTATGTGTATTGTACTATAGCAATCTATATCAAACGATTATATATCAATATTGTTAGAGTTTAGTTTATTTGATACTCAACTATTAAGTTTATCAGATTCATAATTTCTATGCAGATACCTATTAAGTTAATCTTTCTATATTATGATTTTTAAATATTATAATTTACGAAAGATACATATACAACGATTTCCTCATATAATACATTATGGTTACTAACAAACCATATGTGACTAAATGTATAAATGCAGTAGATTAACGATGTCAATAGAAATGTATTCATATATGTATACAGTTAGATATGAAAACTTTTTTTAGTAATCTTATTAACTTGATATTTTTCAAACAATATTGTCGTCTCATAAATAGTTTATTCACTAAGTTATGGTAGGCCTAAATTACTAATCGTGGGGATAGGTATATTATATAACCTATAATGAAAATTATGTATATAAAATATCATATTGAAAATATTTTTAATTTAACTTTTAATATATTTATTATTTATAAATATAAAAATATATGTAATATAATATTATATATATGAAATTAAAATAATAATACAATGTATGCACTATAAATGCATACGCAGTAATAGGTTTTTTAAACTAACTAATTAAATAAGTAAATTATGTATATCTATCGCATTACTAGAGTAGTGAGATATATATGCAGGCTAGTTTAAAAGTAACTAACAAATAGTCAATATTAATGAAATTATAAAACATGAACAAATTATAGACACTGCTATTTTACTGTTTTACGAACCTTATGATTTCTATGAATGGTTACGAGTAAAGTAATTAATATCCTTATCACTATATAAACAAATATTAAAGATTAGTGGTGCGTTATATTTAAAAAAAATTAAATATGTTTAATAATACATTATAAATATTTCATATTTATTATTCATAAAATATTCACATCTTACAAATATGAACTAAGTTACAATAATAACTGATATATTTTAGTATGCAAACTGTAACACTTTAAATATTATTCATATTATTATTATTGGTAAATATTAAACAGCAATTTATGATTATTTATATAAAATATACATTTATTTAAACTTATAAAATAACATCAAATTAATAAAAATATAATAAATTATAATATTAAATATACTATTAGTTTATTAGTACAATGATTTTCTATATAGACAAATTTTATAATATCTAATTTATGAGAAATATTTGAAATTTAATTATATTATTTCATCAATTAAATTTTGTTATATAGTTATAAATATAATAATATGCATTATTATTTTTATAATTATATTATATATTATTTTATGCTAGATTGATAGTTAATGTTTTGACTTACTATTATATAGGTACATTGAACTCTAATATAAATAAAATAATACAAACTATTTTTTATAGTAGTTAAATATTATTTTTTTATAAATTCATATATTATAAGGACATATAATTTTAATCAGTAAATATGCAAAAAAAATCAACATTTTGATATATTTGTCTAAAATTAACTTACATACAAAACATAATTTGTAAATATCAGTGAATTTTTAAAATTATATTAATTGAAGTTCAATTAATTATTGAACTAAAGATATTAACTAATATTACTTAATTGTTATTGTTATTACCAATTACAATATGTATAGACCATTTAATAAATATAACATTTATTTCTCTACTAATGAAAAAATGAGATTCTGCATATAATTTTAACACTATTTAAAAAATGATACTTTAAATTATTATTTAAAATATATTTTGTTCATGGAATAATACAAATATAATAGACTAATAAAATAAACTTTTCACCCAATGAAATCAAAAAAATAATCATCATAATTTGATTACTTGCAGTAAACCTTTTATTATTGTTGAATTAACATTTTTTTATAAACTTACACACTTTATATATTGAATTATTCTCTGAAAATAAAATACCTAGATAATGTAATACACGAAATAAAATATAAACTAATATTTAAATTAAAAATAAAACATAATTTCAAAAATCTATTAACATAAATTTATAATATCTATACTATAATTACAATTTTTGATATAGTTTGCTTAATATTTCTATAACTACTATATATACATTATTTTCCTAAATTTTTAACAATTAATATCTTTTTTACTTTGTTATTTATATATATATATTTATTAACATTATGAATATAACAGATATATATTGATACTATGGACGATGTAACACCAGAAAAAAAGGATGCGCTTGCCGAAGGAATTTACAATTTGTTAAAACCCGTAGTTCTGGAATTAGATCAGAATGTTGTATCGGTAAGGTTAATATGATAAAATTGTTGCAGTTTATTTAAATATAAATATATATTCCTATATTTAAAAATGTATTTTATATTTATTTAATCAATTATTAGATTATCATATTTCTAAGTAATTAAAAAAAATTATATTTTGTAAAACATTAATTTCACAAGATTTATGATATTTACCAGACAGAGCCAACAAGAATTATGGAATAGAATTGATAATGTTGCAAATGGTAATTATAATATTATCTAACCATCTAAATAAATTAATATCAATAAAACATATTTCCATAAATAAAAAGTTAAAATAAACCATAGTTAAAATATGAACATTTTTATTATTTTAAAGAATTGAAAATTATCAATGAGGCGGAGAAAATCGATGTAGACTTGGGCGACTATTCAAAAATGCTGATTAGTTACAAAAGAAGAATTCTAATGATCAATAACATACTGCAAAATTCACAGGTACATTATAACAATTATCTATTGATACAAACCAATTTTAAAAATTGTTTATGAACACCTTAATTATTTTTTCAGGAAAGAATGAATAGATTAAAGGTGAAACTAGGGAAAGAGATCGCAAAAAAGAAATCATCTCTTGGAACAATAAATAAATAATTTTAACAAATTTAATTAGAATTTTACTGTTTTACCTATTTTTTATCTACATTAATAAATATCTTGTAGAATGTACATTGTAAATTTTATTAGAGAATATATGTTCTGATATTTTATTTCTTAGTGCTACTTTGATTCCTATATAAAACAAGATATAAACAATATAAGTAGGAGTTTATTATTATGGGAATTTTCAGAATATTTTTTACAGGACGTATTGAATATATACATTAATTTTGCATCATATATGATTATTATTATATACTATTTCATCAAATGCTATATTTTTATTACATTCAATTAAATGTAGCATGTCTATTCCTGGTTTTCCGATTTAATTCCAGTGTGTATGCATAAGTATTCATATATATGCAAATTGTAATCTTTGAAAATATTCAGGTTATTGAATTTTTACAAATTTATAAAATAACTCAAAACAATTTCTACTTTTCCAATTTCAGAATGTTCAATTCTCTCTTTCCCTTTCCCACTCCCTCCTCCTTCCTCTCCTCCTTCAGATTTGGACCCTAGAATATATTGTTTCCAAGATGTGGAGAATCCTTCAAATATCGTGTTACTCTGATACGGAGGATCCTTCAGATATATGATGTCCCGATAAAGAGGAATCTGTATATAATTGAAATCTTTGAAAAATCATGTACCTTAAATATATATAAGGTCCTAAATATCTTTAATATTTGATCACTTATTCAGATATCGATTGATTGTATCCAGTTATGTGAGATAATTAATATATCGAGTCCTTTATAAACAGAGGGTCCTTCATGAGCGTAGAGAACTTATTATATTGGAAAGCATGCATATATAGACATCCCATTAGATATGGGGAATATTGGAGATTTGTCATCCTCTGTATAACTAAGTTACTTGCTATATTGGGGACTATTAGGATCTTTGAGTTCTAAATATATTAGTAGTTCTACTTGATATATATATATTTTATATCAAATATCTCGGATATCGAAGAGCCTTCATATATTAGTGTTCTTGATATATTACAACTTCGAAAGAAGTTTATGATATATAGGATCCTTCAGATAACATATAAATCGAGAAAGATTATTATTCCATGTAATTACTAATTTTTTTAAAAGTATTAACTATTTTGATATCTAATATATCGATTATATTCAAGTTAGAAGCATTGAAACTACACTAGTATATATCTTAAATTATCTATATTTGTTCAATAAACACTTCTTATTATACTTGATAAAGGTTCTGCATTTAACTTTCATAGTCGGCATTTGCTGGATAGTGGCATGTGAAATTTTATCATCCATGCAAGTTTGTTACCAATATATCGGATATTACAATGACTGTCGGTATTTTTCGAATTTCATATAAATGTCATGAAATATAAATATTCAATATAGGTCAATAAATTGATTTATATATGAAATACAGTTGTTATATTATATTAATAATTTTAAAAGTTTAATAAGTATTTAGATATATCATATATTATCACTTACATTCAATAAATAAAATTCTAATTTGGTAAATTCTATTTATTAATAATAACTAAAGTAAACATATTCCACATATCAATCAAATATTTTGATTAAATCATTAAATTAGATTATATTATTTATTATACATTTTAAAATTATATTAGATAACTATGAATTTAGAATTGTTATTGATTATAAGTATAAATTAAACAATTATATATATATAAATTATTATTAATAGTACCAGATTTTTATTATAAAATATACATATATAATTAAATATTAGTAAACGAAAAAAGATATATTTAGAATTGATATAACATGTTAATGTATAATATGTTATTATATAATACAACTAATAAGCATTTATATTGAGTATTATAATTATAGTTTATGTATATTGTCCTTTTGAATATTTGTAATGGACTTTATCTTATAAATGTCTAAAATCTCCTAAATTAAACATTATGAGTAGGATATTGTTCAGATAAATTATTAATTACATTATTAATTTGATATATAATGTGATATTCTATATATTCGAGATCCAGGAATAACCAGCATGCTTCATAACAACTAATAGTTTAAGATATAATATGATTTTGAATATTATTTATAGGCATTATTATTAATTAAATATAATATTATTGAACATTTTTGATTATACATAACTTGTAATGGTTAGAAATAAAAAAATTAAAATGAAATTCATCAGATTTCGTCAAGCTAAAAACACTTTAAAACATTAATATGTTATTAATAATTATTAATATTGTATATATATTTACAGTAATTGATAAAAAGGTCACAGTTTTTATCTACAATTTTCAAATGTCTTGAAAGTAATTATTATATTCAGACCAATATAATTATCATAATTTCTTCTAAAACTTCTCGAAAAGCATTTATAGAAATAAATTAAATATATAGGTAGTTTATATTTTTTTATTAAAATGTTCAATTATTCCAACAAATCTCAGCAATACATGAAAGAACAGAGACAATAATATTTTTAAAAAAATTTAAATTGTATTTAATATATTTTAAATTGTTCTCATTTCGCCATTGGTAGAATTTTATAATTGAAGGTCGACTTATGTCAAATATAGTTCGAAGAAGAGGATGAAAGAAGGAATGAAAAGAGATGATGGAGAATGAGATGATAATCTGGATTATTAATAAGATGTATTAGGAGAGGAGGTATTAGGAGAAGTGGTATTAGAAGAGAATGTATTAGGAAATGAGGTATTAGGTGAGGTGATATTAGAAGAGAAGGTATTAGGAAATGAGGTATTATGAGGGGAGTAGTTAAGAGAAAAGGTGTAGATGGTTTGAGATTCCGTAAGAGAAGAGCAACTAGACGAGGAGATGAACGGTGTAGAAATGGCGTAGAAATGGACGATTACAGCTGCAGACCATTGGAGTAGAGGGCCGCGAACTTACGGAACACTCCGGCGTCGTAGTCCACGTAATTCGTATTCCTTAACATCGAACGTTTCGGGATGAGTTTGCGAAACAACGCGTTATCGCAGTCGAACCACGCTTGGTTCTTGATACCCTTCAGGGAGGTAGTTGTTGCAGCGGACGCGGTGTTCAATTGGTAGCACAAGAAGTGCAATTCGGAACCGTCGGTAACCACGCATTGCACGGAAATAGGACTCGGTAGTACGGATATCTCATTCTGAGGGCGTCGGGTTTTAGGGTATTTTAAAGGATAGTGAGGGATGTAGGAGGGTCGGCTGCTGTAGAGAGGCAGGAAGGGCGATGGCGAAGGGGTAGAACGGAGGATGGAAATATGAAGTTATTTAATGTAAAGAGAGGGAAAAAATGGATGTGATTTAAAGATGAAGGGTGTAATTAACTGAAATCATGCAATTAGTGGAATCTGATAGGGCAAAAGGGGCATTAAATAAGCTGAGAATATATAAAAGAACAGCGATGAAACTAATCCAGAAATATTAACTAGCTAATATGATATAGGGAGTATTGTATCTAAAAGAAGAGAATATAGTACATAGGCAACATTAAAACGTCAGTTAAGATGACAGTTGAGATGAAGGTTAAGATAAGGGTGTAGGCATATGGCATAGCTAGACATCAATACAGTACAAATGGCAGGAATATATCTTATCACTAACTCCATATTGCTGGCGTGCCTGGATCAGTGCGTGGGCGTGGCTTAGCATCAAGGCCTCACCGTTTCGCTCCTCGGGACTGTAGTCTCCATTTACTGAAATGAATAAAGTGTGCGGACGACTGCATGCAAAAGCCGACTTAAAACCTACAACAATGATAATTGTAAGGCAAATATAGAATATAGTAAATCTTCAGAAAATTTAATTGAAAATATTTTATCAGAAATGATTAAAAATAGAGAAAGAAAACAAATGATATAAAGGGAATATTATGAGTCGAATCATCTATAATTTAATTTAAAATGTATTTAATATCTAATAATTTGTAATATAAATTTACTATTAAATCAAATTAATTAATACAATAATATCAGAATATTAAAAGAAGATATGTAAATTTGAGAGTAGTTATTTTAAATTGAAGATTAAATACCATATAGATAATATCTTACATTGCAGCTATGTTGTAATATTGTAAAAACTATAATAATAACCTATTAAAATTAGGCAGTCGGAAAAATGTAACGTTTCTATATTACTTCTAGATTAGTTTTTGGTCCATCAAATAATCGAACCTTGATCTACTTCTTAGCAGCTTACACCTCAGCCAGTACGCCAACGGGTGACATACTTACTAAGTACCTTATCATAACTAACATGGCTGGTCGACGTCGGTATGAAAATGCTGACGTCGCAGATTGATTAGCGGCGAGATTGGATAGAGGTCGGGTAGCAATTGACTCGAAGTGACCTCTATAACTTCGGGGTCGGCGCAGTGCGAGGGCATTGGTTCGCGACTCGAAGACAACATTCCAACCTCGCTACTAATAAGTACGGTTTTATCTGGCCGTACGGAGAGGAGGAGTTAGACAATGTACTGGGTATATTTTAGATTAGAATCGATTAATATTTAGAATATATATATGTGAACATAAAATATATTCATCGCAATAATTTCGATATATATATATATTTATATATAAATAAATATGTATAGATATATTAATCTATATATATATATATACATATATATATATATAGATATATATATATATATATATATATATATATCACTAAGAATTTATTAAATAAGAACAATAATGATAAGGAATATACATAAGTGGACATTGATGAGTATGTATAGTTTTATGAGCAACTACATTTACCTTGAAATGTGAACTGCATTTTCAAAGAGTTGTCCGTGGTTAGAGCTCTGTCCGTCAAAATTGCCAAGTCCTTCATAACAAGTGAGTTCTCGCAGATTCTTATTAGCTTCTTGTACATCGACGATCTGCGAGGTGAAAAATATATTGCGCCGCAACAAAATATACATGAATGGAAAACTGGCATACATTTGTTTAGGCAGTTTGTTCTATATATTAATTAAATTCGACCATCGGTAATAAAGAATTATCGATATTAAAATTACATTAAATATGTATTCATTAAAGAATTATCTACTGTGTACACGATACAGTGGCACGATACAGTGGCACAATAGCTAAAGTGAAGTTATTAAATTTATTGAAGACAAACGATTACTCCGATCCACTGCAATATAAACTTCAATTCCGTTATAACAGTTTCGTAATGGGAGTATTGTGGTCGTGTTAATATACAGAGTTTTGAACTTACATGATTTTTGCCTGCGGAATTCCCTTTTCCGCTTTCATCCTCCACCCTGGCAAATCTTTGTTAAACCTACGTGGAAGCTTTTCGCTGGTGGCGTCCCAGACGTGGGATTGCATAATAGCCTCCTGAACCAATTGATCCTGAAATCGAAATAGTTTTTGAATAGGAGGGAAGGAGAGATACATAGAGAGAGAGGGAAACACATCATACACACCTGGTCTGCAATGCAAATTGATTTGGCTAGTTCGGAGAGGTGTTTCGGTAGTCCTTCGTAGCGCACAGAATTGGTGAGCACGAGAGCCTGTTGTTCTCCTTCGTGTAGTCTCGTCTCCCCGGCGCCGTACTCGTAAACAAAAGCTGCGCGGTAATCGGGCCTTAGTTCAGCTGGTATATTACGTTCGTGGTTCGGATGCGTGACCGTCGGCGTCCATTTCGGATATACAGTTCGTTTGGCTCGAGGGTCATCAATATCTGGATGTTGATTGGTTATTTACTTTTGGTCTTCATTGGTATTTATTATTTAATTATATACAAAAAAACTTTATAAATAATACAATACAATATAATATATTACAATACAATATAATATAATTCAATATAATATATTACAATACAATATAATATATTACAATACAATATAATATATTACAATACAATATTATGTAAACATGCAGTAATAGTACATCAATATATTAAAACTTGAAATTAACATAACCTTAATATGTTATTAGTTGGTTATATTTGATATATAGTATCTTACTAATATGTAATGATAGAGTGAAGTATAATTGATAACTCCACAAATGAATATGTTTAAACAAAATGATTTAAACATACAAATCAACTTTTAATATTGTATGGCTATTGATTGTTAAGCCACCAAAGAAGTTATAAAGGATAAGTATATATATCTTAGTGATAGTATAGGTAGCTACCATGGAGATCAACTAAGTGAAAAGATCTCGCATACAATTGCAGTAAAGATTATATTTGTGTTTTAAATCTACACAATTGAAATTTTAAAATACTTCCTATATATATATGGAAATACAGCAATTGATTGGTATTTTAACATTGAGCATGTCACTCTCATCGGCTAATTTACATGATATGGTAAGCATATGGTAATCATATGGTATTGATGTGATTAGATATCTCCAAGTTATTATCTGCTGAATGTCTTCTAATTATGGTATTTATGACCTATTTACATTCATCTCTATTACCTTTAATAAACGCAGGTATAATATTTAGTAGTTATATAAAATATTTTTCAGGGAATGGTATAATAATACTACACATTATGTCAACCAATATTGAGAGTTATATTCCTATATACATCATATATTTATCGATGTTCTACTGAAGTATATTTTCGTATGAAGTCGCCCTGTTTCAAGTTTATAAATTAAGGGTAATTTCACTCTACAGAACGTTTATTAATAAAAAAGTTCTACTAATTACCTTTATCAGCTAAGAAAGCAGGAATATTAGCAACTGGTTCTTTTATAACTCTGTGTTTCATTATTTGTTTAAAGAGAAACCCATGATTTTGTGTACGAAACCTCATCCTATAATTTAAAAAAATGTTGTGTAATTTGTATAGTATTTTTATAGTGTAATTATATAAATTATTTATAATATATATATAGATATTATTTAAATAAATTATTTTTTTAAATTATTAGCACGTAGTAACAATAATATAATAATAATAACCTCAAATATAGGTTATTGTAAATTTTTAAATAATTTTATTTTTAATTCAGGGTGACTTATTTATATTTGCAGTCAAAGTTCATAATTTTTGATTAAAAATATAACCCCAGAATATATATTTGCAATAATAATAATAATATATTTATCAATAGATATAATAGTTATATATTTTTAATAATAGTTTATAATATTAGTTATATAAATACATAATTAATAATTACATATTTTATAACATATATGTTATATTATATATAAATAAATATATATATTAAAAATAAATGTATATGGTTGTTTTATTAAATAATATTATATACGCTACTCGATTTTAATTTTCATATTAAATAATAACTAGTAAATAATATGATATTCAATATATTAAACAATACTCAATTTTTTATTTTCAACTATTAAAATTAAAATTAAAATTTGTAATTTAGATATATTTATTTATATTTTTATATATAAATCTACTAAGTGTATTAATACGTTGTACATAATACTATGTTCTAACATACGTGTAGTGTATTACTTATTATATACGTATATGCTATATATTTGACAATTGGTCGGTATACACCGCTATGATCAATATCGGTTTAAATAAAATATGTACATGTCAGTTTCTAAAAATTATAATTAATAATAAATTTGATAATCTATAGTGTATTATATTCTTTTGAAATAAACATTTTCTAATAATTAATTATCCAAACAATATTAATGTAATATAAAACATATCTATAAAATATGTTAATCATCTGTAATCATATCGAAATAATATTTTTAAATAATTACAATAAAAAAGTAAATGAAGCTAGTTTATTAGTAAATGAAGATTGTTACTTTACACTTACACTTACTTCAATGTGTAAAACTAAATGAATTTTAATGTTCGTCTTCTTTATTCACTATTGAAGAGTTTAATTTAGGATATTATTTAGAAAATGAAATATTAATAAGTTATTTAGAATTATATAAAGTATAATTATATTATTATAAAATATTAATTATTGATCATAAATCAAATAATGTATACATTTCAAAACTTAATAAAAAACAATATACTAAATAAATAAAAGCATAATACATGCAATTTTGTATACATATTAAATTTGTAAAGGGATATTTAACTAATGAAACGCAATCTTTTTATTTCCTGGGTAGACTTTTTATATAAATATTAACTAAATAGTATACATATACCGATCTAGATATATTTTTATTTTAAATTTGTTAATATCATAATATATATGTATAAAATTTATATTATATCCAGTTAGAATTTATATGGTTCATATACCTGAAATAAAAAATAATTTTACATTGCATTTTCTAGCCATACTATAACAAATGTTAATATTTATATCAAATTATATGTAATTTACAATACATAGTCAATATTGGGTTGCATATTGAAATAAAACACCCAAGAAATAAAAGAAATCTATCAAACATCCTAGGTACTAATCTATAGTAATTAATCTTTATTTTTAAGTTCACGTTTTATTATTATTGTATCTATTAATATATATGTCTATAACTTTCCAGTTAATATAATTTCATTTATATGTTCTTATAAGATTGTTTTAGGTTTTATGAAATACTTTAAAAAGGCTATGCATCCTATTTATTAATACAATGGGAGTATATAAAATTAAATAAATTTTCAATTTCGTACCGTATCACATCCAGTAAAATCATGATGTAATAGTCTTGTAAAATACTTTGATGTCTAAATAAATATAAAATACAAAAATAATAGGACAAATGAATTTTCTGAGTAAACTCACTGATTTATTACTTTTATATAATGCAAAAAAGTATAAAATAAAGTATGTATTACAATACCGCAGTTATACATATTGTTTTATATACCTATATATCATATCAATATAATATTTGTCCATGGGTCTGCCTGGAATTTAAATATATTTGCATATATTGAGTATTTTACAAAAGTATTACATCACAGTGCGTACTTGGAATATTTTGAGATAGTTAATGGAATGATGTACTGAATTTTATAAACATATCGGTTAACTCGTTTATTAAAATATTCATAAATTATTAAATACTACAAAATATATTTTGTAGTAATATAATATAATATATATATATTATAAAATATAAAATTATCTTGATTATAGATTAAATGTTCCTGTATATAAATTTAGCAAAGAAACCAGATAATGTAAATATTATACAATCTAAAATAATATATCAAAATTTATATCAAAAAAAATTAATGTTTATTTTTAATTCAAATCAAATATATTTTTACTTTTTCTAAATAACAATTTTTAATTTTAAATAACACTTTTAAAAACTAAAATGCATTGTATAGTTTCTTGGGTATATTATGGTACTACTACTATGTTATATACTTATAGGATAATACTATTCAATATAATGTTATACTTAAGCATATATAATACATGCAAAAATACAAAATAATAATTAATTGTAGATATTAACCCTTTACCTCCCACAGATTTTTCAAAAGTATGCGCTATTTTCCCAGTTATTTATTATAAATTTATACTATTACTCACATAACATACTTTTATATTATCAAATAATAATAATCGATAATTATAATTATATATAAGTTATCATATTTATAATGAAATTCATATGATGTATAGTTAATTATTAATTAAATATTATTGATTAAATAAAAATAATATCATGAGTCAAAAGTATGCGCTATTTTCCCAGTGATTTTTGTATTTATTATAAATTTATACTATTACTCACATAACATACTTTTATATTATAAAATAATAATAATCGATAATTATAAGTTATCATATTTTTAAAGAGAATTTAATTATCTTTTTAATGAAATTCATATGATGTATAGTTAATTATTAATTAAATAGTATTGATATTTAATAATAATAAATATTAAAAATTATTATATAAAAAATAATATATATATTTTATACTGAATAACATAACTTAAGTATTTAATATAGTAAAATTAGTATTAATGTCTAACTTCACACAAAGTGATATAATAGCTTTATAAAATCAATTTACAAAAATGATTAATTATTATATACGAAATTATTATATATCATTTTTTGCATGATTTACCTGACAATACCCATAATATTGCGTAATCTCAGCAAATACAGTCATGTAATAGTTTTGTAAAAACTTTTATCAGCTTTATTCAAATAAAACATTATTTTAGACATATCATTTTAAAGTTTATTATATCAAATTTATGAAATCGTGGCTATATAATAAGGGCTTTAATACTATACAACACTACTTAGAATAGATTAATATTATATATATATATATATATATATATATATATATATATATATATGTAGCATATTATGCCATAACATTCATTTATAAATGACTTTTTTTAATACAATATATCATAATGTATTTAATTATTATTTAATTATATTCATAATTATTTATATAATTTGTATCAAATACTTGTAATAATATACATATAACAACCCAATTGGATAACATCAATAATATAGATGTGCACATTCCTAAATTTAAAAGTGATTTATATTATTTTTTAAAATATCAAAAATTAGATTGTAATGTTTATAGTGGTAATGTTTATAATGTTTATGGTTATAACTGGAATGTCTGAGATATTTTATATTTTGAATAAAAAAGTGTGTAAAACCCTGGTTATCAAAGTATCTTGAACATTCTAGTACAAGATTTAAATTATATGTAATGTACATAATACTATACACTATACACAATGTCAATTATTGATTAATATAAAATATAAAATATACATACATAATAAATACAATTATTTTATATAAAACAAAAGAAATATATTATAAATTTAATAAAACAATATTAGTTTTATAATTAAATATACAATAATTAATAAATGATTGATTTTTTGTAATTTATTATAATAGTATATTCAAAAGAAAATTATATTTTGTATGTTATCAAATACCTTAATCTATATTTCATTTTTGCTACTATATTTTAGTATACTTTTTAATGATCTATCTTTAGAAATATATAGATACACAATATTTGTGAAATTCTGATTATCATGTTTAACGTTATTTAGGAACTTATTGGTAAGGAATACCCAGCAAATAAAAAACCAGTAGTTAGGCAAATTAAAAAAAATAATCAATAATATCCTCATTTAGCCTATAGAATGATATATATTTATCAGAATATTATTCTACTGAAATATCAATTCAACACTTTTGTTTATATTATAGTACTTTTTTTAAAAACACCTAGATTACATTGAATATACACTTTTTAATATCTAAAATCATGAGGAACTCATTTTTGTATATAATAATTGCGATCTAGGATATTCATAAATATAGCTTTATATATATAGGATTAACTATATATATATATATATATATATATATACA
Organism: Osedax frankpressi; assembly: GCA_964035775.1. Lineage (NCBI taxonomy): Eukaryota > Metazoa > Annelida > Polychaeta > Sabellida > Siboglinidae > Osedax > Osedax frankpressi. The sequence goes on along the minus strand of OZ038314.1, from coordinate 37,605,730 downwards.
TATATATATATATAATATATTACATATAATATAAACTGTATATTATAAAGTTATATAACAGTATACCAATTGCAATAAATAATAAACCCCAGTACATTTTATATATCAAATAAAATAGAATTAAAATAATGATTATTATAATTATTATATAATCTAATTATAATTGAAAATAATTATATTCATATTATAATTATAATGTCTTGTTACTATACTGTTCTTAATTTAATTGACCATTATTGATTAGATATTAAATATTACATGGTACCGAGTATACATAAAATGATAATTGACTTGTACTCATTTTATTTAGACATGTTAAATAACTTCTAAAATTCTCTTATGAGACCTTACATATGAATATTACAAGACAAGAGATATGCATAATATATTATAGTACGAAGTATAACACGTAATACATGTGATGTTACATCGTATAATTGTCTTATCGTGTAGTATTGAATGGGATAACAATTTATAACGAGTTTATATTTTAAACTGTTTAAAATATAAATTATATAATTATAAATATACAAATTAAATTTTACGTCAAAAGAGAAACGTGTTATTAGTAGATTGGCGAATTTGTATTTATTATTATTATTGTATGAATATTCTATTAGGTGAAAGGGGGGTGTGTTATAAATAAGTTTGGTAATCACGTTTTCATATACGATGAAATACACAATGTATTCAAAGATATTTTCAGTGATCAGTGGGTAATATGCACCCCAGAATAATATTATAAATACTAATATATCCTAATTGTTAGACATGACCCTAGTGAACTATGCCTCTCAAAAAATTAATTTCATTCTTATTTGAAAATATTTTATAGGCGGATCGTTCTTCACAACTGTTATTACTCTTATAAGTGTTTAATTATTATATTTTGTAATATAAATATGAAGATACTTTATATTTTAATATATTATATTATATAAAATTCAATGATGAATAGACATTAATGGTTTATTTTAATATAACTTCTAAGTCAATGCACATTTCATCAAACATTTTCTGCTGATGTAATATATTTAAAATTTAATTTTCATCAATTTTAATAATAAATGTTTAATTGTTTATTAATTAAAATCAATGTACATACGCCAAATAACTACACATATTAACTTGTTTATTATCTATGCAATGCCGATCTGATTCATTAAATTAACACTAATAATATAATTTGCTGAATCACGATATTTTTAGAAATAAAATTATAAATTATAATTAGTATAATAATTAGTTTATTAAATCATTATCTGAAATATGTATCGACTAAATACATATTAATATCACAACTAATTTATTTTATAAAACCATTATGATAATATATTCGTGTTTGATTATTTAAAAATAATGTTTAACAATAAAATTATTTTAATTGAAGAAAATTACATTAAATTGTTATTAATTATGATACATAATGTATGCTCTTTATTCTTTTGAATTTTGTATTTTAATGTTATCTATATTAATAATTACCTCTACAGCAATAATATAAAATACCAAATTTTCATATGACTCATATTAGTATGTCTACCGAACGTTTTCAATCGTATATTCAATCCAGGCATTTAGTCATGTGATATTGTTTATTTATATATTTTATTATTTAATAATATGGCAATATTCTAAAGTATACTTATACTTATTATTAATTTTGATATTACATGATTTTAATCAATATTATTTTAATCATGTTTATAAATATATAATTATTTTTCTACTTTATTTTTTTTTTCAAATTTCTTGAATTTATATATTTATATATTTATATATATATTAACAATCTTATTATAACATTATTATATAATCATATTTACATTTCATTACAGATGCAAAGCTTCTGCGATATAAGTTTTACCAATGATCTTCAGCTATACGGCGACAATGATTATTTATCAAACGTGAAGATTGAGCCTTGCACATCAACTAATTATCAATTGCCTTTTGCAAATGACATGCTGAATACTGAGATAAATCTGAATTCTCATGTCACCAATGATGAAGTAATGCCTTTTAAATATGAGGATGAAGAACTTCACGAAACAAAGTTTGTGATATTTTTTATTTCTATACTTTTTAATAATTTGCACTACTAAATAATCAACACTAACATTGATATCGTATGTATTATATTTAATAGTTTATTCACGGCTACTCAATGTCAGGCCACTTGACGAACTCAAGAAGAGTGTTCGTATCGGTTACCGCAAGGAGTACCGAAAGTCCGATTCACCGAAGGACCGTCAACGTGCTGAAAAGAGACGCGAAAGCAATCGTAAAGCTGCAGAAAAATGCCGGGTCAAGAAGAGGCAACTGCAATCCGTCAAGGATAAGGTTCTATTTATATTTTGGTACCGATGTAATCAAATTATCTATTGGATTCATTTAGTGCGTACATTGAATTCTTATTTGTCCAGGATAAAATATAATTGCAGAAGATAACATTTTTAAATTTGATCTATTACAGCAAGCCAGGGAGTGCATGAATAAGTACGGCAAGTTGAAACACGACTACGATACTCTAAAACTGGAGAACGATTCGCTCCAAGCCGAAAACATCAGCTTGAAGGAAAAGCTCAATAATTCGACACCGTCGAATTTCGAACTTGACTATCTCATCTATCGCGGCGAAGAAAATTTGAATTTCAACAGTCAGCACAAACTGTGTTACCTGCAGGACTAGCTCTCGTCGCAGCTGGGAGGACTAATCTCGGCAGGCGGTCAATAGCGCATGTGATTACAGATATCTACGGAGAGAATATTCTGGTGCTAAAAATATCTCAATGGCATAGGATTTTATAATTGTACATATTACTTTTCCCTTGGATGTTTAGTGACATTTACATTTAATGACATATTTATAACCGTACTTTGTTATATAATCAAGGATTGTTAACGATATTAACTCGATAGCGAGTATAAACATTTAATTCAATTTCAATTATAAGAAATTTTAACTAAAGCCATAGATATTTATTTGATAAATAAATTTATCTTATTTGCTATTTTTATACTTATATATTTTATATCTATTTTGTATATACACTAACTTGTTTACAAGTATTGTTTGTTTTGTTATGTGATTACAATTTCATTCTAAGAATAACAAACAATATGTTGATTGGATATTTATCAATAAATTTTTTTCAACAATATTTTAGATTTTTTTAATAAACATACGATATAAATGTAACTATAGGTTATATATATTGTTCAATTATTATAACATGCTGCACCATTTGAATATGCAATGTATTAGATGATGATTAAAATATATATTTAACATATAAGTTGAAATTAATATATTTAAATACATATCCTGAAAATATTATTATCCAACAAATTAAATTTACAAATAATTATTAAATTATTATTGATAATCTGCTTCTCCTGAAACTTTATATCTTACTATACCAGATTCTTATAGAGAAACTTGACTTTACCAATATAATATATTGATTAAAATATATATTTAACATATAAGTTGAAATTAATATATTTAAATACATATCCTGAAAATATTATCCAACAAATTCAATTTACAAATAATTATTAAATTATAATTGATAATCTGCTTCTCCTGAAACTTTATATCTTACTATACCAGATTCTTATAGAGAAACTTGACTTTACCAATATAATATAATGATTAAAATATATATATTTAACATATAAGTTGAAATTACTATATTTAAATACATATCCTGAAAATATTATCTAACAAATTCAATTTACAAATGATTATTAAATTATTATTGATAATCTGTTTCTCCTGAAACTTTATATCTTACTATACCAGATTCTTATAGAGAAACTTGACTTTACCAATATAACTCTCATTTATTAAATGAAATAATCAAATAATAAGTGACTTATTACCTGTAATATTTGTATGCTTATTTTAAGCCTATAAATTTTGATGTATTAACAAAAATAATGTAAAAAAATCTATTGAATTGCCAGGAATGTTTGTATTAATCGTATTATTAACTTAATTATGGCACATATAACATCAATAGTAATATATTCTACATATTACATCTATCATATTAAGTCATATTTACGTAAATACTATACAATATAACAACTTATTTTTATATTTATTTATACTAATTAAAAATATTTTTGAAAAATAATAATACTTTTTGATATCCCATAATCATATAAATACTAAAAGTGTAATAATTATAAAATAATATTCAAATTATAACTGAATTTACATGAGTAATTCTTAAAATATTAATAAATCTATTATTATAAATTAATTATACAGCTATATTAAATATTTATAAAAATATATAATATTCGACTTATTATAATGAAGTATTGGTAAAAATAGTTGCTCATAATAATTTAAAAATGATATTCAAAGTATAACTGACTTACCTGAATAATTATTAAAATATTAATAAATTTACTAGTTGAATACAATATTGTAAATGTCTTGATGGAGTAACATTAGATATAACCAATAATATCTTCATTCTACAAATTCATAGGCATTTGATATTAATTTAAACTAAAAATAATGATTAATTGTATATATATTTAAAATCCATTCCGAATGATTACAAAAGAAACCCTTGAAATAATTTAAGACTGCAAAATGATTCCTTGAAGATAATTTAGTGACAAAAGTAATATTATTATGCAATGTTAAAAATTGTATTCATTATATCCATATCCACATTTGTCTAGAGAACATCTAAAGAACACAATATTTAAATGCAATGTATTAAATAGAAGCTAGTACAAGATTACCTTAATCTTGGAGTTAATACCAATTTAAATATATAACTTATATTATAATGCAGATTAATTTTAAGTAATAAGTCTGTATACCAATGTACAGTGAACATATAAGAATCTTTAATCATCCAATACGATCAACATAGGTTTACATGACAATGTCTGTATCTTTAAAGTTTTGAGTTTTTCAAAAAGCAGCATTCAAAATCATTCGCAAGTACATGCATCGATTAAACAATGAATCTTATTTATTAAAACAAAATAATTAAAAAACACTAGTACACTCATATAGAATAGTAAGCTATTTGTAATTAGCCTCGAAATCGATGAGCCTCATTGGGAAACTACTAATGGAGGCGTCATATGATTACAATTGATAACTCGTCTACAAGACGCCATATACAACGATAATGATAATCAGTCTACAACGAAAATAGATCACAGGAAACCAAAAGGTAAATGTCGGTAATCGTGGATACATGAAATATGTATATAACTAAAATATATCGTGTAGTAATTTTATATGATGAATATATATGGATATATTTATTTTTATTCTTATATATCATTAACTGGATATATAATAAATAACAATGATTTCTACGAGTGCAGTCAATCAGCATATTTATTGTAATTTCAATTCTGTGTGAGAAAGTGTAGGGTAGAGTGTAAAACCAAGTGTTATTGTAGTAATAGAATAGTTTATATTCATTGTTTTGCAAACCTTCCAGAGCCTCCAGTGCATAGTATTGTACGTCAAAATCTGTGTCCTTTTGCATCTTCTCTAGAGCGGGCTTGATTTCTTTAGTGTTAGTACTGGAGAGGGGGCAAATGTATGAATATCAATTTTATATTATTAGTATTTTGTTCAATTTGTTCATTTATACATTTTATTTTTTAAACATCTATTTATTACTCAAATGATATTCAAAATAAATACATCGGAGTAAGATATATATTTTATATTGTCTATTAGTACAATAGACAGCACCAATTCAGGTTATAAATGAGTAGACTTTGAATAATTGAAGAATTCAAATTGGAATTTAGCGTGAATTACCAACCTGTGGTCAAGTTTAGCTCCAATCTTTGCGAGAGTTCGTGACACATTGAACCTTACGTTGGCGACTGGATCATTGCAAAGGTGAAGGACGGTCGGCAGCATGAGTTTACTGACAAGATCGGTATCGCACACTTCGCAGAGTAACTATTAGAGGTCAACGGGAGGTCAACGACGAGGAAGCGGGGTTCTGATCGGCGAGACGTGAATTCGACGCAATGAGATATTAGTCGACAAATGGACACTAACGGCAATACAGCATAAGCAGGTCATTCTGTGGAGGTAGTTCTGGTCCCTGGACATTTGCAACACCTTCGGAATGATGGTTTGTTGCGCCCATTCGGTACCAAACTTCTCGACCAAGTTCTTTAGGTTGTGAGAGGCTGCTTCTCTGATGGCGTACACTGCGACAGATAACGTAAATAACGATGGATTCGTTAACAGCTAACAATAGGTTTAACACGAATCCGAGAAAGTATTTGAGGTAAAGGTCAAACTAACCGTGGTCAATCAACCATGACATGCACATCTTATTTAACTTCTCATCGAAGAATTCAACACCCTAAGAAAAAATTATTGTGAAAATATCGATTTCTTAGATGAATTATTCTATTTTTTACAATCCATTAATTTATTTTGATATATCACTTTTGTGTATTAAATAAAATAAAATGAATTAAACGTAATTTACTTTAATTTTAATACTAAATATAAATATGTGAATTTTACTAAAATATTGCAATAATGTACTCAATTAAATTTTATTTATTAATAATTATTATTAGAAGACGAATTTAAATCTTACAAACACAATTAGATAAAGTAACAACAAACCAATTGAACGGCGAGTAGAGGCATGTATTTGATAATAGCTAGTCGGACCCTCCACTTCTGGTCCTCAGCTAGTTCCACAATGGCAGGAAGTAGGGACTGCGATAACTGCTTAATACCGATTACCTGTAAAATAAAATCAATGAGAGGTTAGAAAATCTCGAAATGAATAGTTAATAAACAAACCGCCAACAATAAAATAGAGTGGGTAGATATCCTATTGTTTCCTTTATATTATATATTGGCAGCTCTACTATTAATTTTGACTGAGGATCTAGGAAAATTGAATCAGTATATTTGATTAAATTCTATAACCTAGATTTTCCTTATATTATTTCTCTTGCATAACTCCTATACTATCTTCCACCAACTTTATCTACCGTTTTCCAAATTGATTACACTTTATGTTATACTTTTCAATAAATAACCATCCTATAGGCACATATCCGTTATCAATTTAACATTCACATCCGGCATTTGAGAAATATAAGTTAAGGTATCTACAGATGTGTGGAAATGAGTCTAGATTTACTTTAAAATATTAACACCGATACATCTATCAACATCTTGAAGGCAGTTTCTTGCATCTTAAGGTATATAATATTATTTAATACACTTATTTTAGATTATAGTGTAATATAATTATCTAACAAACATTGAATTTACAGGTACAATACTTTTTTAGAATAAATAAATATTTCAAATAATTATTTATATTAATCATTTACAATCACTAAGAAATATAATTGAATATTATTATTAGAAATTATTAATAATATTATTATATATAATAATCTATCAATTTGTATTGTATTCTATATTATGCATTAAACAATAATAATATAATAACTAGATGTTATTAATATATATTATAGATAATGATTACTCATAATTACTCATAATTTATTTATCTATATCATTAACTAATGAATATATTAATTAATTAAATATAAAGATTAGTTTATATTTTGAATCTAAATAATTGTACATCTACATATTATAGTTGGTACTTCAACCAATCACCTTCAATAAATCCAGCGATTAAGACATCTACCAACTCGACAATCTCTGATATACACACGAAGCGTTTACATGCATCTTCAGTCGAAACATAAACATTCTTATTGTATTAGAACTGTTCTAGAACTCGAAAAAACAATGAAAAACCTCATTGACGCAGTCGAGGTTTGAAATAATATTCAAGCGAACGTCTGAACAATCGTCTTTTAGTTGAGTGAGGAAAAGGGGAAGAAGGTGGTCAATTGTGCTGTAATAATAATAATTTAAGTTAATTAATAAGTTAATGAGTTAATAAGTTAATAATTTAATAAGTTAATAATTTAAGTTAATTAATAAGTTAATAATTTAATAATAATAAGTTAAATCATGCTTTCGCTTGCTAATTGATTTAAGAAGCAGTTTTATAAATTGTTTTGTTAGCACATAGATGTTTGTATATTTGTGACATGTAGGACATTCTATAAATACGGACTTTTCCTTGCCAAGAATTGGAGAGATGCCCATGATGACTGATGCGAGGGCAGACTTAACATGTTGGTGACCATCGCTGACTAACTCCTTGACCAACGGCATGATGTGAGTCATAATAATTTGTTCACGGGAGTCACTTGGCATACTTTCACAGAATTCTGTTTAATGTGTGAGATCGTGTAGTAAGTAGTGTAGTAGCCTGGTAAGTAGTTTAGTAGTCTGGTAAGTAGTGTAGTAGTCTGTTAAGTAGTGTAGTAGTCTGGTAAGTAGTGTAGTAGTATAGTAGGCTACTTATGTATATAATTTAATTCAATAAGAACAAAATATTTACCAATGTTTATTATATTCATACTTTATTACTGTTATAAAAAAAGACTAGATATATATTTACATTCAATTTAATAATTGTGTGTTTAAATAATACTAAGTTTAAAAATTATAATTAATTATATAGACTATAGTACAAAACAAAACCCATGTAATATCTATAAACAAGTGATAAAATAGTTATAGATGCAAAAGGTTTAAAAAATGTATTTATAAATATAATGAAAATAGAAAGTGTGTGAGACAGTACATATAATTATAAGTCAGACAAACCTTTGATCTTGGTACAGGCAGATGTTCTCACCTCGGCTTCGGAATCCTTTAATAGAGATTGGAATGCGGGAATCAAGTCTTTCTTGGTAATTTCAAATCCGACAGCTTTTTGTAACTGCGTACAACAAAGGTAATATATTATATACGATAGCGTAAATAAATAATATTTGATTGTGTATCGAATCGCGAGATACAGATCATTAGTGTCGCGCGGGAAGAAAGAGAATAGTAGGCCATAGTACCTGAGTGAATTTCTCAGCTACAATATAGCGAACACGCCACGACTTATCACTTGTGGCATCTCTAATGGTGGGCATGACCAGACTTTCAATTTCTGCCGGATTCAGCAGTTCCAGGAGGGTAATGGACTCTTCGACGGCCAACACACGAACAGAGTCCTGTTGTCAGGCAATTTATATGAGATAAATACCATTGCATAAATATATTATCCATAATATCCACATATACATATATATAGATACATATATATATATACATATATACATGTATAAATATATACATATATAAATATATACATATATACAATATATTAAGAATTAGAAATATTATTAGAATATCTACATGCTGTATCACACGGTATATGTATTGTCTATAACTTAATATTTAATAACTAAAAATAACACAAGTTGTTAATATGTGATTGATGTGTGACAAATATTGTTTCTCCAGTAAAATATTGATTAAAATTGCAAGTACAAATATTGAATATTATATTTGATTTAAGGAGATTCACTAGATTCAATGATAATTTTGTAATATTGATATTCAATAAACATATACAATAATAAAACAACAAAAAAAATACAAAATTTAATTGATCCTGATTAAAATTAAAATAATTGGAATAATTTTAACTCTAAATTATATATTTCATAAATTAATGAATATATCATTAATTTTCATTATAAAAAATGTGATAAACAATTAAATAATGATATATGTTAATCTTTTAATAAGAATTTATATTAATATGCATTTATTGTATTTTATTATATTACTTTATAAATTAAAATATAATTATTAAATATTTATGAAATACTAAATAATATAATAATTAGTGTATTCTATTTATTTGCATTATATTTAAGAAGGATCTACTTTAAAGAGCAAAGTAGATTCAACCAGAAAAATAAGTTTGGTTTAGATAGGATTCACCAGTATCAGATTTGATTTTGTAATCAGATTTTAATAATCAAGTATAAGTATTTAAAAAATATTATATAATTTAAAAAATAACAATATAAAATTATATTATAAATTGTATAAGTTTATATATTAAAGGCATATCATTTATTATTATTAAATAATTTTGTAGAGGTTTTAGTTATATTGGTAACATAATAACATGGTAGATTATCAAATTTTTAATTAGTTATAAATATTGATGACCAAACAAAAATTTTAATAATTTTTTAAATATGATCTTTATATTTAAAGTTTATAAAAAATGATATAATTATTATTAAATATAATAGATATTTTGTAAATGATACATTACTTATAATATAAATGTTAAATATTCAATATTAATTTCCAAGTTAGATATAGTCAGACCCAATTTTTATAAATATCGATTTTATATTATTTTATACTTAAATACAATTTTATTAAATTTAACATAAATTCTATAATGTAAATCTGTATATTATTAAATTATAATATAATTGTACACATTAGATCAAAACAATATTATTCAATACAATATGTTCTTAATAACTAAATGTATTCACAACTTAAAATATACAATGAGGCTACATCCCTTTAAGTATAATAGAGTATTGTATACTGTATTCACTGTACAAAATTTCAATTTTCCAGACTTATTTGATATACTCAAGCAATTATCTATATTCAATATAAACATTGCGGATATAAACCTGCTCATCATTGGCCAACGCGATATAAAGAGGTATGAGTTCGGACTTCAAGTATTCCAGTTCAATGACTTTAGCGAAAGCTCCGATTTTAGTAGCAGCCGCCCTCCTCACCATCGGGGTATCGTCGTTACACATGGTACGGTAGTGTCTGCGGGGGCGGGGGTGGGGCTTAAAGACGTGCGGTGAGGTAGCCGGCGCATGGAGCTGAGCTACAACTGCGGGGCTTATATTGGAATGTAAATTCTATAGCGAATGGTAACATAGCAACTAAGTACGTAATGAACTAAGTACTGTTAAGTTACATCATATTAATGATGAATCTTGATAATGTAATACTAAGTATTATTAAGTTACATCATGTTAATGATGTATAAACATAATACAATACTAAATGCTATTAAGTTACATACTGTCTCAGTTCAGTTTTCAGAGAATTTGAGACTTTGGCATAGCAGATGCTGAACAGTCCACAAGCAGAAGTTCTAGATGTGAACCAATCACCTGTGAACAATATAGGTCAATATAACAATGAATTCGAAGACTCAAACTGATATTAATTAATTGAATTCAATAAAATCATCTTAAAATAAGATAAATATTGAATTAATTAATTATTTTATTAATTTTGAAGTAATTATTACAATAAAGTTATTAATAAAGTTACTAGGATTCATTAAAATTAATCTTAAGCTGCCAAGAATTTATCCTAAGATGGACTTAATATATTATTAGTAATACAAAATATCTTTATGCCGCAATAAAGGGGATTGTTTTAGCCGTTCATGAAAACCTAGCGAGAGGCGTTTTACGATAGGGATGAAGTAGTTCTCTAGATCTGCAGTAGACTGGGGTTCGGCGACCATCTTTAATGATTCGACAGCTTTATCACGAACTACTGTCTCTTCTACGATCGCCAAACTCTCCAGAGGAGGCTGTATAGGGGTCGCAGTGGGTTCACTAGTTTATATAATTAATGTTTTGCAGTGAAGTAAGTTAGATTAGTTGATGGCAATTATAAACTAAAATAAACATAATTTACAGTCATTTAAAGATATATAACTTATCTTTAGCTTTTTATACAACTATATATATATCAAACACTAATTAGCATTAATTGAAATAAAAGTATGGGAATTAGTTTACTTTCGAATATTATATAACTAATTATTAAGATTCTATATTCATTAGTATAGCGTAACATAAGTATCCATTTATAACAACTATAAGTGATATAAGTAAAAAATAAATTATGGCTTATGTAATAAACTAAAGGTAAAAGTAAAGAATTATCCACATGAATTGCCAATCTGACATATTATATAAAAAGTACATAATTTCACAGATTCTATGTTATATAATAATTGCTTACGATCTAAAACAATATATTTGTTATCATTATTCATGTGGATTAATTACATTAATACAATGGCTTGAACATTATACACACAATGTATATATCATTATCTGTTACTTTAGAAGATAAAAATGATAATATAAAAACTCAGTCAAGACTTCCTATATATTATGATATCTTAATAAATATTTGGTATATATATATCTAGTAGATAGAATAAAGTATGTACTAAAAGTGATAAACTTCTACTACAATATAGGTAAAATTGTAATTAGTGTGAAATGACTCACCAGGAGGCAGTGCGAATGTTCAGGGCCGCCTACCAACGGTGTAAAATTGCCGAGTTGTTCAGCGAGTGCCAACAACACCTCATCTTCATCATAGATTGTGTCTGCATTGATTTAGACGGTAATAAATTATATTAAAATCTCTTAGGATATAAAAATATCCATCTTTTTCTCTTAAGTTGATTATCTTAATATGCATTTCTATCTATAGTAATTGATAAATTACTTTTAATTTTTAAATATTATATTTATAAATAAGTATATGGCATGAAACAATCAAATGAACGTCAGTTATAAAAATGTTGTGTAATAGTTGTATTTTTTTATAACAAATGAATAAAACAAATGAAATAGTGTGAAAAAATAACAAAATAAATATTAGATATAAATACTGTACCATGGGTTAACAATGTAAGTTCTGTGTGATATTTAAAATTGTATACTAGCTCAGATCTCATAAACTAATTAGTCATTAGTGAGTAATCATCTATTTTTAACAAATACATATAGGAATTTTCGAGGAACAGAACAAATGATTAATACATTATAAAGTATTCTTATAATTAGAGCTTCATTGTTATAAACGAGTATAAACATAGTAATGATGAAATAAAACTATTGTTTAAATATATTTTATCAATATAGAACATATATTTATAGAATTAGATTATATCATTTATAAATTTAATTACATAAAAAATGATAATGTATATTTTTATGATCAATATTTTCTATATATATATGTTATTTTTTAAATATTCAAATGATACATATGGAATAATGTTATTTAAGATGTGTCAACACTTAATAAAAATAATCATATGATAATACAAATACTTGTGAGTATTATATATATATAAATATATATAAGCAAAATGGTAATTGTAGTTACTCACGATTATAACAATTAACAAACCTGTCAAAAATGGCATCAACTCCTTTTTAGTTCGCTCGACTCCCAAAGCTAAAGCTATAGTTGATAATTTCTTGATGCTATTCAACCGTAGCTGTAAAAGAATCATTACATAGATATTAATAATACATTTGTAAATGCTTAGTTGTAATGAAGAAATACATAAAATCATATTTAGTTGTGTCTTTATTACAAATATTAAGAATAAAGTTGATTTACTTAATAAATATTTAAAATGTAATCATATTTACATTAAATCTACATTTATATTTATCATAATTTCTATTATACTTCCTAACGCAATTTAAATTTGTATATATATGCTAATATGCATAAATAGATCTAATAGATAATTTTTTATAAATTGTGATTAAAACAATGATTTAGAATTTATATTAATATCATTAATACAATAGTATAACATAATTCACAGATGTTTATAATATAATTATATCGATAAATAATATAAAAAATAAAGACGATTTTAAGTATTATATGTATAAATAAATATATTTTGTTATAAATAACAAAGTATCTTGTATAATTTATGTGTAAATAATATTTAAGATAATTTATAAAATATATTTTCATGAATTATATATTAATATGCTTAAATATTGAATATTTAAATATAATGATTCTAGGAGTTAGGGAGTTATATTAATCAATTCATATAACATTAGATTTATTTCTGTAACTAGGACGATTTTAAACTTCGCAAAAAATACTACATTGCTTAATATTCGAATATTGTGAGTTAAATAAGGAATTTAAAATATATATTTTAAGAATATTATCATCGAAAATATGTATAATACCTGAACATCTTCATTCCTAAGCTCATCGATAAGGACGGCAATTGGGTACAAGGATTCGTCTCCGGCAGTTTCAACGGCAGCCATTTTTAGATTCAGGAAAACATTAAATTTCTTATGTCTTTCAAAATATGAATTCTAATTTAACAGCGCCATCTAGTGTTAATTTTATACCGAAATTTGAAATATATTTTTTAATTTTAATATCTTTAATTATTATTGGTAAATTTTACTTAAAGATAATATAATATCAAATATTTAATTTACTATTAGTAACTGGTTATTTATATTAACTCGATTACATGGCTAGTTATAATTATCATGGTGTAATGTGGGATGCCAATTTCAAAAAAGCTTATTAAATAAGTAAACTATGTAAATTCAATAGCTTATAATAAATGTAAATAAAGCTTGCTATATATATAATAATATGTATATATAGCATTACATATGGTATTTTATGTTTACTGGTATATATTACATCATATTACATAATGATATATTCTATATACTTACTATAAAACTATATGGTGTTATTTATATAATATTATCTATATAATAATATACGTTATATTATGCTTTTTGGCTAAGTACTCATCAAGGTAAATTCATTTTTTACTTAGCATAATTTCTGTTTGCATGTAAATATGTAAAAATCACAGAGTATGAATTGTATAATTAGATACATTATATAGACAAAAAATACTATATGCACTGATTGTGTTGTAAATACTACCCAGCAAACAATTTATTTAACTGCATAATCACTTTTATTTTATATTGTATAACTGGAAAAGATTTAATAAAACTACTACATTATTCAGTTTATATGAATTATATTAAATCTCATATTTTATTGTTTTAAATTAATATATATTATATATATAATAATATTAATTATATAAATTAATATATATATATATATATATATATAAATTACAAATATCTCTTTAAACATAATTTATTATTTACGAAAATAACGGTATATATATATTTAAATGAATTAATACATTTTTATTTTAATTATTTAGAAAAATTAAATATTGATTTATATAAAATTATATTTCTATTTGTTTTTTTTGTAATATATTATAAATTTCCAATTATAATATTATTATACTTGCTTCCATATCGCTGAACAATATCTTATTAACTAAATAGACTTTTCTATGGTATTTCAGAGATATCAATATACAATATATTATATATTAATTTATACAGAAATATTCTTTGATCACTGAAAATATGATATAGAAATATAATTTATTCAGACTAAAGTTCTATAATTCGTTTTTATAATTTTAAAACATGTATTAAAAAATTCACTCATCTTCTTATTCTTTTTATTTACTATATTTCTTTATATTACGTCTATATTATGATCGTACCTGAATCACTTTACTCTGTAATTCATGTTTCCTCCTTAGTTATATATTTTATAATCACTTTAATTTCTTTTTACTATATTTTTACTCGTACTACCTACCTATTTATTATTTCGTCGGTTTAGTTTGACTATCAAATAATCAATAGATGCAATGCTCAATGGATATAGATCACAATATACAATGTACATGTCCCTTAATGTATACATGATATTAATATAGTTAAGATAAATTGAATCCTTCGCATGGTGGCCTCAGTTTATTGAATTACATTAAATACTTATATGTACAAACTACTAAAGGTATTGTTTGTATATAAACGTAATATAATATATATTTTTTATATAATATAGTATATATATGATAAGTATATTTTATATATCTATAAATATAACACAATTCATCTAAAGTACAAATATCAGATATTAAGTTGATTAGCGGATGATAATTTATTAATATATTTACATATGAATAGAAATAAAGAATCTAATAGCAGCTACATCGTGGAATATAATACAGTATCTAGATTCAAGATTTAAATGAGCATATTATATAAAGAGAGAGCGTTTATTTATTTCACTGAATCATCTCTGGAAATAATATCATTTATGTGTTAATTTAATGGTAAAATTAAATTAATGTACAGAAGTGTAGCTCATATGACTGTATTGTGTGCGTCGGGTAGTAGTATTATGGGTGTATAATCATACACAATATTGACAACAATCAAAATGAAATCTAGATATGCTATGTAAGCAATGCAATAGTATCTAAGCAATATAATATAATATATTAATTAATTGAATAATATATTCAATTATCATAATTGTTTATTATTTAAATTGCATATAATACATTTTTGAAATTAAAATTCTGCTAGATTTTGAATAATATATATTAAAATATGAATATAATATTTAATATTATATTCCTTATAATTAATACACCGCTATATTATTTTATTTTGTTTTTTAATATTAATATTGATTTGTCTAGTATGATGATTATTTCATTATTATAACATATAATATTATAATATATAACAATGTGTATTTTAAATGGCACACACTTCTGTTATATAACTATTAATAAGTATATAATTATAAGTAAATATAAGCTGTTATATATTATACTAAGTATTAAATATTGTAACTATTTTATTTCATAGTTATACACTTCTTAATCAATGATCATAGTATAAGATAATATATAGACAAGTGTAATAATTTAATTGTATAATAATTTGATATTATAATAATATACTATAGATAATTATTTATCTCATTTTGGTTCATTTCACTATTCTATATAATCTGTGGACCTTATCAATTTAAAATTTGATATTTACATATATTTACAATTATTGAAATAATTGTCACTCCTTCAATATAACCATCAATATTTCTATAGACTATAATGTCCAATAGACTGTATAATATGTAATAAGCGTTCATTTTCCATACAATTGATTATATCAGATCATTTTATATATTTTCATTATCACTTAATTTAAAAATTATATTGCTAATACGTTTAAATTAGCTAATACTATTATTACTAATAAGTATAATTAGTAAATATTTAATAGTAAATATTATGTACTATTAATAATATCTAATTATAATATTCGTTAAAACTATTAGTAATGCAATAAAGATTTACATTTAGATATAAAATATTTAATTATAGATAATTACCTATGTAGTAACTGAAGTTATATTTTATTGTAGAGGTATAGCTCATAGGTACTAGGTACTACTTCCGAGTACCACATATGCAACGGTACATTTATTCGGGTACTCGACCAAGGGTACCAATAGTAATTGTCGCAGTTCTGTCGTAGTTCATAGAAATACAGTCTCGGCTCGGATCTACTGGTTTAGTTTACATTTGATATTAGACAGATGCGTCATACACCCAATTCAATTTGTTATTATTAATCACGTTAATAACAAATAATGTAATTTTTAATAGTTATTATAGCGCAAAATAACTACTTAGAAATAATTAATGAAAGTGATATATTGAAATGCATTCTTTGAAATGCAGTTATTTGGATGTATTAATAGTTATAATAATATTGTTATTATATATAATCTTTAAAATATATATTATATAATTGCCATTAAACTAATAAATAAATAAATTATATTTTATTGTATATAGAATCTAATATGTGTATATATAATATAGAATCTAATATGTATATATATATAATATAGAATCTAATATATATATATAATATAGAATCTAATATGTATATGTATAGTTTAATAGATCATCTATTATTAATTGTTTAAAAAGATATTTAATTTATAGCTCTAATTTATTTTTAATTTCCTGAAATACCCGAGAATTGATAATTATGTAATATTTATGTATATAGAATATATACATAACCTATATATGAAGTATATTATGTATGTAGTAATATATATGCTGAATATAGGTAGTATATTGTGTATATTAAAAGTAAACGGTATTAAAGATCATCTTATTCCATTAATACAAATAATATAAACATTTAGATTTTTTCTGCGTATTTGTGATTACAATTTTCAAAAATGAAGATATCTTGTCAACTTGATGTATCAAATCGACTGTTACCATCTCACAATATGAAGAAAAAGGGTTATTCGATGTGTATAGGTCTTTATTATTCACTTAAATATGTGTAAATCTTCTATTATCATTCACAATTTTATAGCGATTGTAGATACATATTATAAATATAGTTTTCTTATCCAAATTTGTGTAAAAAAGCATTTTAAAATTTTCGGCTTTACCAAAGTTTAGCTTCTCTTGGTTTAGATATTTTGGTACAATTGCATTCCAACTAATATGAAATAACTAGCTGAATGTAAATATTATTGTTGTATTACTAACATACTATGGAAATCACATATTAATTATTATTAATAATTACTATTAAAGATAATCGAATGGAAAGACCAGAGATATTTATGTTTTGCTAATAATCTTAATAAAATCAAATAAGAAATTTAATGAATATTTATGAATATGCCTCAATGTTTTAAACTATGTTTTATTGTTTACATTGTATTGTAATAATATCTAATATTATACATTATATATAATATATTTACTAAGATAATAAGCACAGTTATTATTTAAAAAATAGAATATATACATAAAAAATAATTTATGTAAATTCAGAGTTAAATTAAAGAGTTAAAAATGTAATTGTGACATTATTGACAATAATTATGAATTATTAACTTCTTAAAATAACGGAAGCTCATGAATTCATCACCAAGTTGGATATCTTTGCTGCCTACATTCTTAGTTCAATTATGAATACACATATTTCATTAAGTTACTCAACTGCAGGGAAAGCCACGCACTGCCAACTGTCAGTCGGTAAGAAGATTCAGCCTCTGGGTACGAAGGAAAAAGCAAAGCTTATGTTGATGGTCTGCTCTAAGCAGGACCGCAACGGAGCCAAGTACGTGGTTTATAC
Source organism: Osedax frankpressi (assembly GCA_964035775.1). NCBI lineage: Eukaryota > Metazoa > Annelida > Polychaeta > Sabellida > Siboglinidae > Osedax > Osedax frankpressi. Next base: position 37,586,857 of record OZ038314.1, on the reverse strand, counting down.
TTAGCAGCATATTTTAGGTATAATTGAACTTTTTACCCTTTGTATACTCGATAGTAACTATCGAATGTTTCTAGAGATCAAAAAATACTATTTTAGTTATTTGATATTTAATATTAAATAAAATGCAAAAACTTTGATGACGATGAAAATATTACGAAGATAATTCAATTTCTTTATTAGAATCCAACTACAGTTTGAATTATTGCTATCGAGTCACGATATTCAGAATGTTTCACTTTTCATAGATTGAAGGTAACGTAGAGAATATCTTTACCCGTTTCATACACGAAGGCAAGGCTACAATAAGATTCTCTCAACCTCCCCACGACCTATGCCTGCATAAGGTCGGAACTACTATAGCTTCATTAGCTTTCAGACATATGTCTTAAACCTACCTTAGAAGAATTGATTTGCTTAGATCCATTGAACCTTATTTGCATAATATTTGATGCTCTCTATCTGCCACTAGAATTTCATATTGATAAACTCTTTACTCTATCATCGAGTTATCTATAAAATCCATATGAAAAGACTTCGTACACGCTGACTCGTTCAATCATTATTATCTCTTGTGAAAATATCGTATTATTATCAGAGATTATTATTTACTGAAATTTTCTTTCTTAAAATTTGCGGTAACATTATCTTTAGTTAGATTAGTGATCTTCATTAAGATTGTGTATAGAATTTTATTTCGAAATAAGTATATTTTGTTTAAATAATTAATGATAAAATCAATTTATTAATATTTCAAAAGATTAATAAATTTTTTTATTATAAAGAAAACTTAGTAAAATAAATAGATATAGTTATTGAATTTAAAATATATTGGATTCTAATATATGGTAAACTATTTAAAATTAATTGTATATAATTATACAAATTTTCAAATAATAAACCATAAAATTAGATTAATTATCCCACTTACATTGCTTTTATGAATTGGGTATAAATATTGATTATGATATTCTATTAGTATTATAGCATATTGCTTTCTATAACCACAGTCTTGCTAATAAACTCAAGAATGTTGCGATTACTGCTACATTCTACTTTATTTTTTTGCAATGAGCAAATTTAATCTTCATTCTCGATTCTCTCTCCAGGCGGATCCTGTGCAACTGAAAGCTTTCCTGCAAGTCGTCAAGCTCGCGATGAAAGGTGAATCTCCAACAGAGACTCGACTATCTTCCCTAGCTCCCGCTAGCGTGAAACAGGTTATTATTAATAATAATAACCTGTAATCCCAACTCGTCGGTGGGTACCATATCATCGCTCGATGTTCTCGCTATGCATGAATTACACGCGTCTTACCTCGCCAGGTGGAGCCGCCGAAACAGATGATGCACATTTCGCGTCGTTCCCAATACCCTTCGCTCGCAGGTTTCCCGTCGTCGCTCCTGGAGCTATCAATCAACTCATGTTCGCTTAAGCACGTTGATTCGCGGATAGCTAACCTGCGTCGATTGGTCGCCCTCGATTTCACGTCCAATCGCATTGCCGTATTGCCCGACGCCTGGCCCCGGCTCCTAAAATCGCTTGTTCTCCGCGACAACTGCATTTCACGTTAGCAATATTTCCTGAATTATATTCGCACTGTAAATATCTATTTCAAGTTTTTATTTACATTTATCTGAAATTGATTTTATTAATTTATTATAATAAACTTAATTTTAATAACTTATATAATTAAATTTTAATTTTTCAGAATTTCCTATTACTTTTTTCGAGAGTTTACAATCCTTGCAAGTCCTTGACTTAAGGCAAAATAAAATACCTGGTATTCCAGAAAGAGGTTATAATCTATTTTCTTGTATCTTATTATAATTATTTTAATAAACTACAAGTTTAGTTTTATTTATTTATCTATTATTATTTATGATTTTTTACTATTAGTAATATATATTAGTATATGCTATGAGCGAATGTAAGTACATGTAAGTACATTTAAGTAATTTAAGTAATTTAAGTAATTTAACTTATGTTTTTAGAATATTTGTATACAAATTTAATTAAATCCTCATAAAAAGGAATACAAAATTTGAAACTTCTGAAAAAATTGAATCTTGATAACAATTTAATTATGGGATTACCTAATTCACTAATCAAGTGAGTATATTAATTTTAATAATATTCTAAATGATTTTAATTGTTTATTGTAATCTAATATTAATTATTAAATTTGTTGTTGATTTCTAACGGTATTCAGAAATATACATGTGTAAATATAAAATGTACATGGTTTAACTCTCTTTATCTCTTTTTAACCTATAATCTGTATATAATGAACTGGTTAACTATCTTTAACTCTATTTAACCCTCTTTAACCTATAATCTATATCTAATGAACTGATTAACTCTCTTTAACTCTCTTTAACCTATAACCTTTATTTAATGAACTGGTTAACTCTCTTTAACCTATAACCTTTATCTAATGAACTGGTTAACTCTCTTTAACTCTATTTAACCTATAACCTTTATCTAATGAACTGGTTAACTCTCTTTAACTCTCTTTAACCTATAACCTTTATCTAATGAACTGTTTAACTCGCTATGATCTCAATGTCATATTTGTGCCCTTTCTCTCACTATTAATTAACTTATTCTATTTTCTTTTCTTGTGTCGGAATGCCGCAGTTTAAGTTTAGCCATATCACCGACATTATCATTGTTATATTGTTCTAGTAACCATAGTTACCCATAGTACCATAGAGTAACCATAGTTACCCATTATCTCAGCCATTTCTTACCAACTACCTTCTCAAACATTTCCCCTTAATACGGACAAACCGAGAATCTAATTCCATTTCGCACAACAACTCGTCTGCAATGTTCTCTCGCGCCAATGTGAACTTAACTTGTCCCCGTCATTGTCATTGACCTTCTCCCGCATGTGAATTCCCTCTATTCTCCCACATGTGAATTCCCTCTCTATTCTCCCGCATGTGAATTCCCTCTCTATTCTCCCACATGTGAATTCCCTCTCTATTCTCCCGCATGTGAATTCCCTCTCTATTCTCCCGCATGTGAATTCCCTCTCTCTTCTCCCGCATGTGAATTCCCTCTCTATTCTCCCGCATGTGAATTCCCTCTCTCTTCTCCCGCATGTGAATTCCCTCTCTATTCTCCCGCATGTGAATTCCCTCTCTATTCTCCCGCATGTGAATTCCCTCTCTATTCTCCCGCATGTGAATTCCCTCTCTCTTCTCCCGCATGTGAATTCCCTCTCTATTCTCCCGCATGTGAATTCCCTCTCTATTCTCCCGCATGTGAATTCCCTCTCTATTCTCCCGCATGTGTATTCCCTCTCTATTCTCCCGCATGTGAATTCCCTCTCTCTTCTCCCGCATGTGAATTCCCTCTCTCTCTTCTCCCGCATGTGAATTCCCTCTCTCTATTCTCCCGCATGTGAATTCCCTCTCACTTCTCCCGCATGTGAATTCCCTCTCTATTCTCCCGCATGTGAATTCCCTCTCTCTTCTCCCGCATGTGAATTCCCTCTCTATTCTCCCGCATGTGAATTCCCTCTCTATTCTCCCACATGTGAATTCCCTCTCTTTTCTCCCGCATGTGAATTCCCTCTCTCTCTTCTCCCGCATGTGAATTCGCTCTCTCTTCTCCCGCATGTGAATTCCCTCTCTCTATTCTCCCGCATGTGAATTCCCTCTCTCTTCTCCCGCATGTGAATTCCCTCTCTCTTCTCCCACATGTGAATTCCCTCTCTCTTCTCCCGCATGTGAATTCCCTCTCTCTTCTCCCGCATGTGAATTCCCTCTCTCTCTTCTCCCGCATGTGAATTCCCTCTCTATTCTCCCGCATGTGAATTCCCTCTCTCTTCTCCCGCATGTGAATTCCCTCTCTATTCTCCCGCATGTGAATTCCCTCTCTATTCTCCCGCATGTGTATTCCCTCTCTATTCTCCCGCATGTGAATTCCCTCTCTCTTCTCCCGCATGTGAATTCCCTCTCTCTCTTCTCCCGCATGTGAATTCCCTCTCTCTATTCTCCCGCATGTGAATTCCCTCTCACTTCTCCCGCATGTGAATTCCCTCTCTATTCTCCCGCATGTGAATTCCCTCTCTCTTCTCCCGCATGTGAATTCCCTCTCTATTCTCCCGCATGTGAATTCCCTCTCTCTCTTCTCCCGCATGTAAATTCCCTCTCTCTTCTCCCGCATGTGAATTCCCTCTCTCTTCTCCCGCATGTGAATTCCCTCTCTCTTCTCCCGCATGTGAATTCCCTCTCTCTTCTCCCGCATGTGAATTCCCTCTCTATTCTCCCGCATGTGAATTCCCTCTCTATTCTCCCGCATGTGAATTCCCTCTCTCTCTTCTCCCGCATGTGAATTCCCTCTCTCTTCTCCCGCATGTGAATTCCCTCTCTCTATTCTCCCGCATGTGAATTCCCTCTCTCTCTTCTCCCACATGTGAATTCCCTCTCTCTCTTCTCCCGCATGTGAATTCCCTCTCTCTTCTCCCACATGTGAATTCCCTCTCTATTCTCCCGCATGTGAATTCCCTCTCTATTCTCCCGCATGTGAATTCCCTCTCTATTCTCCCGCATGTGAATTCCCTCTCTTTTCTCCCGCATGTGAATTCCCTCTCTCTCTTCTCCCGCATGTGAATTCCCTCTCTCTATTCTCCCGCATGTGAATTCCCTCTCTCTTCTCCCGCATGTGAATTCCCTCTCTCTATTCTCCCGCTTGTGAATTCCCTCTCTCTTCTCCCGCATGTGAATTCCCTCTCTCTCTTCTCCCGCATGTGAATTCCCTCTCTATTCTCCCGCATGTGAATTCCCTCTCTCTTCTCCCGCATGTGAATTCCCTCTCTATTCTCCCGCATGTGAATTCCCTCTCTATTCTCCCGCATGTGAATTCCCTCTCTCTCTTCTCCCGCATGTGAATTTCCTCTCTCTCTTCTCCCGCATGTGAATTCCCTCTCTCTTCTCCCGCATGTGAATTCCCTCTCTCTCTTCTCCCGCATGTGAATTCCCTCTCTCTCTTCTCCCGCATGTGAATTCCCTCTCTCTCTTCTCCCGCATGTGAATTCCCTCTCTCTCTTCTCCCGCATGTGAATTCCCTCTCTATTCTCCCACATGTGAATTCCCTCTCTATTCTCCCGCATGTGAATTCCCTCTCTCTTCTCCCGCATGTGAATTCCCTCTCTATTCTCCCGCATGTGAATTCCCTCTCTTTTCTCCCGCATGTGAATTCCCTCTCTCTTCTCCCGCATGTGAATTCCCTCTCTATTCTCCCGCATGTGAATTCCCTCTCTATTCTCCCGCATGTGAATTCCCTCTCTCTCTTCTCCCGCATGTGAATTCCCTCTCTCTTCTCCCGCATGTGAATTCCCTCTCTCTATTCTCCCGCATGTGAATTCCCTCTCTCTCTTCTCCCACATGTGAATTCCCTCTCTCTCTTCTCCCGCATGTGAATTCCCTCTCTCTTCTCCCACATGTGAATTCCCTCTCTATTCTCCCGCATGTGAATTCCCTCTCTATTCTCCCGCATGTGAATTCCCTCTCTATTCTCCCGCATGTGAATTCCCTCTCTTTTCTCCCGCATGTGAATTCCCTCTCTCTCTTCTCCCGCATGTGAATTCCCTCTCTCTATTCTCCCGCATGTGAATTCCCTCTCTCTTCTCCCGCATGTGAATTCCCTCTCTCTATTCTCCCGCATGTGAATTCCCTCTCTCTTCTCCCGCATGTGAATTCCCTCTCTCTCTTCTCCCACATGTGAATTCCCTCTCTCTCTTCTCCCGCATGTGAATTCCCTCTCTCTTCTCCCACATGTGAATTCCCTCTCTATTCTCCCGCATGTGAATTGCCTCTCTATTCTCCCGCATGTGAATTCCCTCTCTATTCTCCCGCATGTGAATTCCCTCTCTATTCTCCCACATGTGAATTCCCTCTCTATTCTCCCACATGTGAATTCCCTCTCTCTTCCGCATGTGAATTCCCTCTCTCTCTTCTCCCGCATGTGAATTCTCTCTCTCTTCTCACTATGCCATCGCTCGCAGACCACTACAACTAACTACCAGTCTGCCTCCATAACCGTGTAAGCTTTCTCCCTCTTCTCACCACTCATCGCTATCTTTAATCACGCTCTACTGAACTATGACTGTCTAGATTGATCGCGTAAGGATTCGCCTCTCTATTCCCACCCAACATACATCCGTGTGTACTGAATGATATTACCTCCAATAACAATATGGAGGTTCCCTCTTACCTCCTCACCCCGCAACTCACTTTTTCCGTTCACAGATTGTCAAACCTGAAGGCTCTGACCTTCTCCAACAACCACGTACGGGTGCTGCCGCCTAGTTTTCCCGACCTCCGTCTCGAAACACTAGATGCGGCATTTAATCCACTTATCGTAGACAGCGATTACGTAGCCAATCGCCTTCTAGATGTACCAAGTCTACAGGAACTCTCCGCTAGATTTGTGAAAACTAAAAGGTCAAGAAAGGTCGAGTGTAATCAATTCTAATAATTGATTGCAGTTTAATAGTTTACGGTTTTTAATTAATATTCAATGAAATTTAATATAGAAATACACATTTCATAATTATGAATATTATTTCATTTAATCTTGTATTCATTTAAATATTATGTAAATATAATTTCTATAAAATTTCTATATCTATACATTAATACTATACAGTGCTATACATTAATACTATACAGTGCTATACATTAATACTAATATTATGAATCGATATAAACACTCTAGTTTCATTACATTATTATCCAGGTTAAAGTACGGGCAGTTATCTCAACAGATGCAATATTATATTGAAGATGTAGCTAAGTTGTGTCTCTGCGGAGCATATTGTTTCGATAGCTACACGAGTATAGTGACCCCTGTACCTCAGAGAATGTTGTGTGTGAACGCACCTCCGGACTGCCCTGTTAGTGAGGGGAGGGGAGGGGAGGGGAGGGGAGGGGAGGGGAGGGGAGGGGAGGGGAGGGGAGGGGAGGGGAGGGGAGGGGAGGGGAGGGGTGAGGTAGGGGAGGTGAGGTGAGGTGGGGGGTGAGGTGAGAGGTGAGGTGGGGGGAGGGGTGAGGTGAGGTGAGGTAGGGGGGGTGAGGTGAGAGGTGAGGTGAGAGGGAGGTGGGGTGAGGTGAGGTGAGGGAGGTGAGGTGAAGTAGGGGGTGAGGTAGGGGGTGAGGTGAGGTGAGGTGGGGTGAAGTGAGGTGAGATGAGATAAAGTGAGGTGAGGTGAGGTGAGGTGGAGTGAGGTACGGTGAGGTGAGGTGAGGTGAGGTGAGGTGGAGTGAGGTGCGGTGAGGTGGGGTGGGATGAGATGGGGTGAGGTGAGGTGGGGAGGTGAAGTGAGGTGAGGGAGGTGAGGTGAGCTGAGTTGAGATGAGATAAAGTGAGATGATGTGAGGTGAGGTGAGGTGGGGTGAAGTGAGGTGAGGGAGGTGAGGTGAGGTGAGGTGGGGTAAAGTGAGGTGAGGGGGGTGAGATGATATAAAATGTGGTAAGGTGAGTTGAGGTGAGATAAAGTGTGGTGAGATGAGATAAAGTGAGGTGAGGTGAGGTGGGGTGAATTGAAGTGAGTTGAGGGAGGTGAGGTGAGGTGAGGTAAGGTGAGGTAAGGTGAGGTGAGATGAGGTAAGGTGAGATAAAGTGAGGTGAGGTGAGGTGAATTGAAGTGAAGTGAGGGAGGTGAGGTGAGGTGAGGTGAGGTGAGGTGAGATGAGGTGAGAGTAATGTAGAGTAATCAAATATAAATATCATAATATAATCATAAAAGTAATGAAACTATAATATTTCTCTCATATTTTTAGCTTCCTTGCATCACTTACTTCTGCAGCAATCAATGTAAAGAAAGATATTTAATTCATCCGGAATCCAGATTATTTAAAAAATCATTTCGAGTTTTGTAAATATATGACAATAAGTCACATTGTTTTATACTATTGTTTATCTCAATTCATTCCTCGATATATTTATTAAAAGAATGCTCACATAAATATACTTAAATATTTGAATATATATTTACTTAAATGTTCAAATAATACTTTATATCAAATTTGCAATAGCCTTTATGTATTTTAGCAATTCATATTGATATAACAAATATATATTTTACAACAGATTTATTTAATGTATTCTTTTAATATATTGGATTTATTATTTTAATAAAATTTATTTACAAACTTTTATTTTCTTCAAAATTATTACTATGATAATTTATTATTTGTTTTGTAATTTTTATTTTTGAAATTACAATATATCTGACAAATTATAAACTTTTAATAATATTTTATTTATTCTTCTTAATATTTGTATATATTATTTTAAAATGTAAGTTTATAAAATTACTGTACTCACTTATTACTCTTACCATATTTCCATTTTATATAATCATGGAATTATTACATAGATATTATATATAATAACTATATCCAATTACTACTCTTACTATAATGTATACATAATATAATTTTATATGCTAATTTTTAATTTGAATTATCATAGAAGTTCTAGTTTTTATGATGATTTAAAAAATAATTTATTATACATGTATTAATTAAAAATAATATTTGTCAATTTTGTTTTTTATTAACCAATATGAAGTATATAATATGGTGTTATAATTCGAGTCAATAATACAAGTTATTAGATATTGAGAAATTTTATAAAACGTCACATATTTTTTAATTTATAAAACTATCTAAGCACACAATATACTTTATAATCTAGATGATGTAGAGTATAATACGTTATAATTACATTATATCGTAAGTAAGTGTAGATATATCAACATTATATCATTTGCCATGTGACACGTATTATATTATCTTAATTTTGTTATAATGTTATAATTATATTATGATAAACTAAATAAAAGAAGTTATGCAATAATGTTGATCAATATCTATGATTTCTATATTAATGGATTATTGTAATTTGGTGGTAATATTTATATTTTCAAATTTTAAAAATAATCTAGTTTTTAAAATAAAATATTATATTCAGTATGGATGACGATTCGGCAATTGTCACTAAACTTGTTGAATTATTAAAAATAGTTCTCAATCCAGCTAGTACATGCAATAGTCGTGTTGATGCACAACTGGTAATACCAATTACATATCTATATACATGATTATATTTGTAATAACGATAATATACTATTATTTATATAGTCTTTAAATTCACTCTAATTTTATGAAACCTGGATTTAAAATCATTAGCTATAGCCACAATTGTATACTGATAATGTTATCTTAAACATAACATCAATTTAGGTAAATCCGACCGTAAAAAAAATCGCGGGAGTTTTGTTTTATGAATAATTATTACAGATGTCCAATAAATAGCCGTCGATTCTATTTCAATTTTTGTTAAATATTGTGTGGGGGTTTAACTATATTATATTCCTAGTATTGTGATATCTGGTTGTGAATTAATAATAATATATTTATTTTAAATAATAATTAAATAACGATTTTTTGTAGTATAGAGTATACACTTTCGCGTATCTACGAATATATAAGTATATGTATATATAATAATAATACATATGTAATACATGCCTTATATTATATATATATATAGATAAAACGATGACATATGGTTTATATTACAATCAGTAATTGTGAGGGTTTTCAATTTTTTAAAAAAAATATGACAGTTTAAATTATTTTTATATCGTTAAAATCATAAAATTTATAAATATATAATTTAATATGTACACCATATTATGTATGATAATCTATATAAATTAATATGATAATCTACTCTACAAAACAAAGTTATTTAAATAAATGATTCCAATTTACATTTGAATATTGGTGTTATTGTTATAATAATCTTGTAGTACCTAATCATGGCTTATGTATATATATATATATATATATATATAAATAAATATATATAGAATGTCTAAATCCATATAAATTGCGATAATATATTCATATATAAATATGCATACATCACTATATACTACCATCTGGATTAATTAAATTTTGTATTCAATTCATTTATTAAGAAATCCTGACGATAGTGTATCCCTCATTAGTTACTTGTACAATTGTTATTAACAACTACCAATCAATAGTTTAAAAACTATGCCCTTACACAAATATCTCCATACCACATATTATTAATTTTACAAAGTCATTAATCATATAGTATATGTGTACCAAACTATCAACCATTATTTTAGTTTACGAACTCTGTAATTTGAGATATTTCTGTAGTTGATTATTTAAAATATATTATTCATATATACAAATAAATTATTGTCCCTTTTTCCTTTTTAAATAACCTAAATTAAATATTTATATCAAATGTAACATATATAAAAAATGTGTCAATATAATTTTATAAGTAAATAATATATATATATATATCATAGGTGAAATTATCGTAACCTGTATTTCGACATATTCATAACTCTTATAGTAATTCAAATAAATAAAGTTTAAATATTTAATAATAGGTTATTTTAAATTTGTGTTTTGATGAAACAAATCACATATCTAGTCTTGTACAATAATAAACATAAACCTATAATTTTATATTTCATGAAGTATATAAAGTGATCAAATGTATATTTAATAACACATTATCTACTATATATATATATATATAAATATAATGAATATATATACATTATTATAATTAATCCAATAATTATATAGAATATTAATTATGTTAAAGTATTAATTAATATATTATTACTAATCATAATTTATTAAACATGCAATAAAACCTGATTCACATCAGATGATAGAGGAATTTAAAGAAACTTCACCAATTTGCGCAAAATGTGGAATAATCATGGTAACATCTAACACTGACAGTTTAACGAGACATTTCGGACTTCAGCTTATAGAGCACAGTATCAAGTTTTCATCCTTAATATACTTAGTATATTGTACACATTGTAAAATCTATTAAAATATGTTTACATAAAGTACACATACTGATTCTTATCAATAGATTATCCGATTAATTGTATTAATATCGAATACGTTCTAATCTATCTACCATTTCGTTTAGATTCCGTTGGTCTGGTATGGTGGCCGAAGAGAAGTTATTCATAAAATGCGAAACCATTAAATTATTGACCGAGGTTTCGAGTGCTAGCGCTTTCGCTGCGTAAATCTATTTTCGTGCGACTATATGAGGTCTATTGACCTCATTAGTTGCTTTAACTCTCTCCGTAATCACCGGCTCTCGAGTTGTACGGTAGCGACGTCGTAAAGTGCAGTTTTAATCTCTACGTCCAGGGCATGAACAACCTACTCGTCGAAAAGTCCTACATAAAGACTGCGCTGTGCCGCCTGGTCGTCGAGATGGTCAAGCGCGAGTGGCCGCAGAACTGGCCGGAGTTCATGAGCGAACTGGCCGAGATCAGGAGTCTAGGCGTAAGTCTTTCTCTAGCGCCAACGCCGTATCGCTATTTGAGTTTCGTTGCATAGGTGTCTCTGGTGTACTTTACTTCCTCAACTAATTCAATCCGCATTCAGCATTACCCGTTGGCTTGTATTTGGCGACGAAATTGAAAACTTTATTTCCGAACGTCCTCGACTCATTTTGAAATCTATTTATAATATATATAAATATATTATAAAATTTATTATAAATAAATATATTATATCGCTCTATAAATGATTTGCTCCCTCTTTCTTTTGACTTTGACGCACCGGATCTCTTTTCGTGCAGTTGACGCAGACCGAGCTTGTCTTGATGGTATTGCAACGACTCGCCGAAGACGTAGTTTGCGGAGATTATTCGCTGACGGACGCCGTACCACGTCAGCGTCGAAAGGAACTCACCGTCGAACTGACCGCCATGTCCGGTAAACTGCTCACCTTCTTCACGGACACGGTGGTCGCTAATTTCTCTACCTACCTTAACCTGGTGAGTGAAAGGTGAAATGTGCTAATGAAAAAGTAAACATTTGATTGAAATTATAGAATATCACTAATTTAAAATCTCGCATTTGAAGGATATTCATTACATTCTATATTTAGTTTTCATTCTTTAGAGTTTGTTTGTTTGATATAAATTTAGTATATATTTCAAACAATAAAAGAACTAATTAAACATAAAAAGTAACAAAATGATTAATATTCTGTATTGAAGAATTTTACATTCTTACGTTATAAATGTTTATAACTAATTTCTTTGTTTTTTGTTAAATTTTAATGATATTAACTAAATATACAACGGTTTTAATTTAAATTAGGAGTGTTTACACCTACGATATGTTATTATATAATCCGAATTATCTCCAATTATATAATAAAACTGTATTCAAAAAAATAAAAAATCTTTTTTTAGAGAAAAAATCAAACAAAATGATTTTTGATTCCTACCAATAACAAAGAAGTTAATATTAATTCAACTGAGAAATTATTGATGCTCATTTTAATATCAAAGTAAATAAATAATCAATATTATTAAATATTTGATAAATAATAACAAATTATGTCATTTGAACTTATCTCTGATTGGCCAAATCTCAAAAAGGGGTGTTACTAAATAAAATATTTTGAAAACAGAACTGGTCTTATTTTTAAAAAATTGGGCATATCACTGATTTCATTAATGTAATAATAGCAATTTATTTATTTTTATTGCAATGAGCTAAACAAAATTGCTTAGGTGTAAGCTATACATTCGTTTTTATTTTTTATAACTATTAATTTACATTCAAACATCTTGTGAATTGACTTATCAAACTGTAATTTAATGTTTATAGAATACACTGTAATTATATAATATATCATAATACTTTGCTATTATATATATATATATATATATATATATATATATATATATATATATAAATATATATATATAAATATAATAACTATTTGTAAATTCTCTGCAACAGAAAGATTCCCAAATACCAGAGGATTTGCAATTAGCCTCAAGTCATTGTCAGGTCATTATTGTATGTAATGTATATAATGTATATAATGTATATAATGTATATAATGTATATAATGTATATAATGTATATAATGTATATAATGTGTATAATGTATGTATGTAATGTATATAATGTATATAATGTGTATAATGTATATAATGTATATAATGTATGTAATGTATGTAATGTATATAATGTATATAATGTATATAATGTATATAATGTGTATAATGTATGTATGTAATGTATATAATGTATATAATGTATATAATGTATATAGTGTATATAATGTATATAATGTGTATAATGTATGTATGTAATGTATATAATGTATATAATGTATATAGTGTATATAATGTATATAATGTATATAATGTATATAATGTATATAATGTATATAATGTGTATAATGTATGTATGTAGTGTATGTAATGTATATAATGTATGTATTGTATGTATTATAAACATATAGTTTTTATAACTAAGTATATTGTATTCTTATGAAAAGTTTCAATATCAGAGAAGTATCAACACACCTGTAGTCATTATTAATATTAAAATATACAGATGTGAACATATCTGCCGTGTTCATTAGTCATTAGTAATTAGCCATTAGCCACTAGCCATTATATATATTAGCCATTAGTAATTAGCCATTAGCCATTATATATTAGCCATTAGTAATTAGCCATTAGTATTTAGTCATTAGTAATTAGTCATTAGTAGACTGGCACTCAAATACATATTCCTTAAAGCCATTAGCTATTAGTGTATATATATATAACTCATATGTCATTTGAGAACCTTCCGCCACTAGGTGTCTCTAGCCGTACTGTCGACGCTGACCGCCTACCTCGACTGGATACCTCTGCGCGAAATCATCGACGAATCGCTCGACTCGAAGATGTTGACGACTCTTTGTCAGATTCTTAACATTCCTGGGTTACGCAAACACTACTCGCCAGTCCAATGTGTACCCTACACGCTAACGCAGCAAACCAGTGTGTATATCATATGTTATACTTGTAGACTTTACACACTATGTTGCCGGGGTCAGAAAGACGTTGGGCATACCGTAGTGAATGTTAATAGGAGTTTATTTTTTTATACTGATATTGCCTTCTATATAATTTACATTCAATTTCGGAGATTCGTTGTTCATAGAATTCATTTTCTTTATGGACACCTGCAAATTTATGTTGTCGTAGAATATCAAAATAACGTTGAATGTTAATGAAAACAGGAATAACACAACTTCAATTGAATGGGATTTAAGGATCAAAGCTCTGGAATGTCTTCATTTGGTTGCCAACAGAAAGGTTTGCAATCTGTGAATGTACATTTACAAAAATATACATTTATACTATGAAGAAATTTATATTACTGTTTAGGTCATTATTTGATTTCATCCATATTTCCAACAACTTGAATTTCACCTGATTTTGAGTATCATTGTTTTAAAAAATTTCCATCCGCAGGGAAAAACCTTTGAAAAGAAGAGCATCTTATTCTTTTTCACCGATGAGTCGATTTCGACGCTTATGGCCCATGCTATGTTGGTACCCAGCATGTCAATATTTAGTTGTTACTAAAATGAACACATTTGTAAGATAATATTTCATCGTATTCACATCTCACAAGATCGCATTAATCAAGTTTGTTATTTTAATTTAGTTTGGTACTTCATCAATATAACTTTCTAATATACTCGGCCATTCAATAGACAAGGGAATACACACATATGAGTAGTGTGAAATGTCTCACTAATTATGTCTCACTACTTATGTCTCACTACTTATGTCTCACTACTTATGTCTCACTACTTATGTCTCACTACTTATGTCTCACTACTTATGTCTCACTACTTATGTCTCACTACTTATGTATCACTACTTATGTCTCACTACTTATGTCTCACTACTTATGTCTCACTACTTATGTCTCACTACTTATGTCTCACTACTTATGTCTCACTACTTATGTCTCACTACTTATGTCTCACTACTTATGTCTCACTACTTACGTCTCACTACTTATGTCTCACTACTTATGTCTCACTACTTATGTCTCACTACTTATGTCTCACTACTTATGTCTCACTACTTATGTCTCCCTACTTATGTCTCACTACTTATGTCTCACTACTTATGTCTCATTACTTATGTCTCACTACTTATGTCTCACTACTTATGTCTCATTACTTATGTCTCACTACTTATGTCTCACTACTTATGTCTCACTACTTATGTCTCACTACTTATATCTCACTACTTATGTCTCACTACTTATGTCTCACTACTTATGTCTCACTACTTATGTCTCACTACTTATGTCTCACTACTTATGTCTCACTACTTATGTCTCACTACTTATGTCTCACTACTTATGTCTCACTACTTATGTCTCACTACTTATGTCTCACTACTTATGTCTCACTACTTATGTCTCACTACTTATGTCTCACTACTTATGTCTCACTACTTATGTCTCACTACTTATGTCTCACTACTTATGTCTCACTACTTATGTCTCACTACTTATGTCTCACTACTTATGTCTCACTACTTATGTCTCACTACTTATGTCTCACTACTTATGTCTCACTACTTATGTCTCACTACTTATGTCTCACTACTTATGTCTCACTACTTATGTCTCACTACTTATGTCTCACTACTTATGTCTCACTACTTATGTCTCACTACTTATGTCTCACTACTTATGTCTCACTACTTATGTCTCACTACTTATGTCTCACTACTTATGTCTCACTACTTATGTCTCACTACTTATGTCTCACTACTTATGTCTCCCCTCTTATGTCTCACTACTTATGTCTCACTACTTATGTCTCACTACTTATGTCTCACTACTTATGTCTCACTACTTATGTCTCACTACTTATGTCTCACTACTTATGTCTCACTACTTATGTCTCACTACTTATGTCTCACTACTTATGTCTCACTACTTATGTCTCACTACTCATGTCTTACTACTTATGTCTCACTACTTATGTCTCACTACTTATGTCTCACTACTGATGTCTCACTACTTATGTCTCACTACTTATGTCTCACTACTTATGTCTCACTACTTATGTCTCACTACTTATGTCTCACTACTTATGTCTCCCCTCTTATGTCTCACTACTTATGTCTCACTACTTATGTCTCACTACTTATGTCTTACTACTTATGTCTCACTACTTATGTCTCACTACTTATGTCTCACTACTTATGTCTCACTACTTATGTCTCACTACTTATGTCTCACTACTTATGTCTCACTACTTATGTCTCACTACTTATGTCTCACTACTTATGTCTCACTACTTATGTCTCACTACTTACGTCTCACTACTTACGTCTCACTACTTATGTCTCACTACTTATGTCTCACTACTTATGTCTCACTACTTATGTCTCACTACTTATGTCTCACTACTTATGTCTCACTACTTATGTCTCACTACTTATGTCTCACTACTTATGTCTCACTACTTATGTCTCACTACTTATGTCTCACTACTTATGTCTCACTACTTATGTCTCACTACTTATGTCTCACTACTTATGTCTCACTACTTATGTCTCACTACTTATGTCTCACTACTTATGTCTCACTACTTATGTCTCACTACTTATGTCTCACTACTTATGTCTCACTACTTATGTCTCACTACTTATGTCTCACTACTTATGTCTCACTACTTATGTCTCACTACTTATGTCTCACTACTTATGTCTCACTACTTATGTCTCACTACTTATGTCTCATTACTTATGTCTCACTACTTATATCTCCCCTCTTATGTCTCACTACTTATGTCTCACTACTTATGTCTCACTACTTATGTCTCACTACTTATGTCTCACTACTTATGTCTCACTACTTATGTCTCACTACTTATGTCTTACTACTTATGTCTCACTACTTATGTCTCACTACTTATGTCTCACTACTTATGTCTCACTACTTATGTCTCACTACTTATGTCTCACTACTTATGTCTCACTACTTATGTCTCACTACTTATGTCTCACTACTTATGTCTTACTACTTATGTCTCACTACTTATGTCTCACTACTTATGTCTCACTACTGATGTCTCACTACTTATGTCTCACTATTTATGTCTCACTACTTATGTCTCACTACTTATGTCTCACTACTTATGTCTCACTACTTATGTCTCACTACTTATATCTCACTACTTATGTCTCACTACTTATGTCTCACTACTTATGTCTCACTACTTATGTCTCACTACTTATGTCTCACTACTTATGTCTCACTACTTATGTCTCACTACTTATGTCTCACTACTTATGTCTCACTACTTATGTCTCACTACTTATATCTCACTACTTATATCTCACTACTTATGTCTCACTACTTATGTCTCACTACTTATGTCTCACTACTTATGTCTCACTACTTATGTCTCACTACTTATGTCTCACTACTTATGTCTCACTACTTATGTCTCACTACTTATGTCTCACTACTTATGTCTCACTACTTATGTCTCACTACTTATGTCTCACTACTTATGTCTCACTACTTATGTCTTACTACTTATGTCTCACTACTTATGTCTCACTACTTATGTCTCACTACTGATGTCTCACTACTTATGTCTCACTATTTATGTCTCACTACTTATGTCTCACTACTTATGTCTCACTACTTATGTCTCACTACTTATGTCTCACTACTTATGTCTCACTACTTATATCTCACTACTTATGTCTCACTACTTATGTCTCACTACTTATGTCTCACTACTTATGTCTCACTACTTATATCTCACTACTTATGTCTCACTACTTATGTCTCACTACTTATGTCTCACTACTTATGTCTCACTACTTATGTCTCACTACTTATGTCTCGCTACTTATGTCTCGCTATTTATGTCTCGCTACTTATGTCTCGCTACTTATGTCTCGCTACTTATGTCTCACTACTTATGTCTCACTACTTATGTCTCACTACTTATGTCTCACTACTTATGTCTCACTACTTATGTCTCACTACTTATGTCTCACTACTTATGTCTCACTACTTATGTCTCCCCTCTTATGTCTCACTACTTATGTCTCACTACTTATGTCTCACTACTGATGTCTCACTACTTATGTCTCACTACTTATGTCTCACTACTTATGTCTCACTACTTATGTCTCACTACTTATGTCTCCCCTCTTATGTCTCACTACTTATGTCTCACTACTTATGTCTCACTACTTATGTCTCACTACTTATGTCTCACTACTTATGTCTCACTACTTATGTCTCACTACTTATGTCTCACTACTCATGTCTCACTACTTATGTCTCACTACTTATGTCTCACTACTTATGTCTCACTACTTATGTCTCACTACTTATGTCTCACTACTTATGTCTCACTACTTATGTCTCACTACTTATGTCTCACTACTTATGTCTCACTACTTATGTCTCACTACTTATGTCTCACTACTTATGTCTCACAAAATATATATCCTTGAACTCTACGTCGACCTCGATAACATCCAGGGACCCGATGTCATGCGAGAACAGCATCCAGGAGTCTCAGTACCTATTCCTGAAACGACTCTGCCTGTTACTCGTAACCATTGGTACTCAGTACTCCTCGCTTCTGGTTTGTACTTACAACTGCACTCCGAAAGACCAATAAAATTCCTCATCTCCCCGCACTATTATTTACAGAACCAATTGGACGCCGACGAACTCAAACCAAACGGAAACTTGCCCAAATTCCTGCAAGCCATTTATTCGTTCACCGTGCATCCAAGTCAAGTATGTCCTTGTATGTCCTTTATATATCCTTGTACGTACTTTATATATCTTTACATGTGCTTATGGATATACTTTATATGTTCTTGTACGTACTTTATATATCTTTACATGTGCTTATGGATATACTTTATATGTTCTTGTACGTACTTTATATATCCTTGTACTTACTTTATATATCCTTGGATATCCTCTATATGTCCAGTTGACCTACCAAACTCCAGCAGGCCTATCCGTAGATATACCCTAGCTATTAGACACTAACCTGACTCCTGTTATTCTCATCCATTACTAGTTTGATACATTTGATCTTTGACGCATAGCTAAACGCATTGCACTAACACCAATATACCAGACACGCTTATGGTTACACTATACTCCACTATACTCGCCGACCTCTTGACCGCGTAATCCTGCATACAGCAACCAACTAGCTTTACTAATATACCCGACCCTTGACCTCCTCAGCTATTGGCCAGTTATACGCAGACGATGTGGGCTGCCTTTATGCGCCATGAACATCTGAAACACAATCCCAATCTTATCGCCATCTTGCCGGACATTCTGCGTAACCTTACAGAGGCTATGGTCAAGGTTAGAGGTAGAGGATTTAGGACAGATGTAGACAGGGTTTAGTGGGGTGTAGGCAGAGTTTAGACTGGATGTAGGTGGGGTGTGGGTGGGTTGTGGGTGGGTAGTAGGCTAGGAATAACAGGGATGTAGGTGGGATGTTAGCGAGGTATAGGAGAGATGTATGTGGGGTGTTGGTGAGGTGTGGGTGGGTAGTAGGCTGGGTAAAAGCGCGGGTTTGGGTTGGTATAACTCGGATTATATATTCGTTGGTTAATTTAGTTGAAATTCAATTTACGAATTGAATTTGAAGAATGAAATTATATGGATTGCGTATGATTTAAAAATGATATATGGGTGTGTAGGATGTATGGCATTTGTAGCTAGTAATTGATATTTAAAATTAATTAATTAATATATTAAATTTATTTGTATACATTTTATAAATATAATGATTAATTAGGAAGAATCTCTATCATACAAATTTCAAATTAATAATCTATTAATATCCATAAATAGAATCGTTATTTCAATCGTTGCCTAATAAGTTCCTAATACCGGCACTAGGTGGGGTTTCCTTCCCAAAATGACTGCCAACAATCCTCTTACTCTAAACTTGATTTTGATTGCGACGATGACGAGTTCAATTCATTCTTTCTGAGTTAGTTTTTTGACCTCGAGTTGCATTCGCTGTAATGTCGTATGGCATATCGGAGTAAGAAATTGTGTTGCCGTGTGTCTAATCGCACGTTAACCAATATGTTCTGTTATTTACTCCAATCGACATTATCGATAAGAATATGAGACTGCAATTTATCTTTTTATTCCTCAAAGATAACGTAAAATATTTCAATTTAAGTTCGAATTCGAGTTTATGTGTAACAATACCTTATTAGGGTACCTTTGCTTTGCACTAACAACAATAATAGAATACAGAATGGATATGTCGACTGTAGTGAAGCTGGTCACCACTATGGATGAGAAGCTTGCAGTCCAATGTTCTATGACTTGGCTGAATGGAATTCTCACTACTCCGATACCAATATCACAAGGTTCTCCCTCTCCCTCTCCCTTTCCCTCTCCCTCTCACTCTCACTCTCACTCTCACTCTCACTCTCTCCCTCCCCCTCCCCCTCCCCCTCCCCCTCTCCCTAAGCCTAAATATATATATCCGCGCATGTTGCGTGAAAGGCTATCGAAGGCGTGTCTAAATTTGTGAGGTTAAAGGTTTCCGCCCCCTCAGGTTTCTGTAAATCGCGTAGCCGTGTGTTCTGCGAGTGGGAAGCCTGTCAAACCATGCTAGAGTGTGTGATGTCGCGACTTCAGAACGCCCAGATCTACGTTGACCCCGGCTGCGAACTACTGCGGGAGTGCATCGCGTACACCACTCAGGTCACCCGGGTACATGTGTACCTAATACGCGAAGTACATGCGTAATAAGTACCTAATATAATAAGTACATATTTACCCAATACACTAATACACATGTACTTAGCGATATGCTATGTATACACGTAACTAATATTTTAATTATACATGAACTAATAGGCTAAGTATACATGTGCCCAATTATTTAAGTAAAGTTACTTAAGTAAATTACTAACTTAATTAAGTAACTCGATTACATATTCAATAAATTAAATACATTTATTCTAAAGTAGTTAAATTATTATGTATTACTATTAAGATTGTACTAAACAGTAAATGATATAGGTATTTATGAGTACATAGGTATACATATATATATATATATATATATATATATATATATATATATATATATATATATATATATATATATATATGTATACTTATGTACTCATATGTATCTAATTATCTTACCAGAAGTATAATCATTCAAAAAAAATATTAATATTAATAATTATTATTTTCTAATGATATAATAAAATAATTTATTTATGATTATGATTTTATTTATGTATATTTAAATATATGTTTGTATTTACACCAATTTATAAATTATATTAAGAAATTGTATATTTTTGCTACATATTTTGAAACGTATATATATTTTTAGGATCCTTTGATACTCTCAAGTCAATTGAGTTGTCTCTCAGCTCTTTTCATCTTCACCAAGTTCTCCAACGAAATCCTTCCCTTGCTCATTGAGAAAATATTCGGCATGGTTTGCGAGAATTACAATCTCTTCATTTTAAAATATCCTTTCATTGATTATTTACTTTATTGTCTCATTTATTTATTATAATATATTCATTTGAAACGTTATTTCTATTTCGGCTTTTATAATATATCACGTCTTTTGCCCCGAGTTATGTTGCCAATGCAATAATGCGATGTAATTATCACCTCTTCCATCAACACCAGGTGGTGTTCCAAGGAGACAGCGTCATGGCTAAGGGCGAACGCACCAAGGCTGTGAAGAATGTTCGGAAACACGCTTGCGGTGTATTTATTAAGATTGCAAAGACTTTCCCTGACCTTTTATTGGTTAGTAGACTTACTTTTGGGTGACTTCATTTTTATTATTTTACAAACTTTTGCTTAGATATTCTGATAATATATTATACTCTATTATGTATTAAATTATATATATACTATTTATATAATGTTAGGATATTAGGATTATTAGAAATTTGTTGCATAAAACAACACATTAATATTTACTAACAATCAAAATCTCATTTGATTTCATCTCTTTTCTCTTTTCATTCAAAGTATATTCGCATGCACGTTTATGTAAAGATTGCTTTTACACGAAACTTGATAAGAATTGTGGTTTACTTTCAACGTTCTCCTCATCAACTCCTTCGAAAACTCGTGAAATTTCTATTTACAGCCCGCCTTCGATCAACTTCGCATGCATATAGAGAATCTGTCCAACGACATAAATGAACTTTCAACTCTGGAGTCCTGCACTCTAGTGGAAGCCTTGATTATTATATGGTTATCTATCGAGGACCTAGGCAGAGATTAAATTGCAGGATAAAAATACACTTTAAGAATTCTGCGATAAACTTATTTCTTAATAAAATAATCTATTATATACTATATGTATATCTTATAATGTATCTAATATAAATATATATACTATATGTATATCTTATAATGTATATAATATTCCAAGCACAGAGGTTTGGAGGTCATTTGATTATAAAATATATTATTTATAACGTTTTCAAGAATTATTAATTAAAGAATCTCATATGAAATAAAATTTGTTATATTTATGTAATATTTATAAAAAGATGTGTTTTCAATTATATTATCTACTTTTTTCTAAATCAATAATCTCATTACATAGTGAATGATTAAAGTAATATAATAAATTCTAGTTGTATAATATTCTTAATTTTCTCTATATTTGGACATTATAAATATATTATAATTTACTATATAATATATTTATAATATATTCATTAATTATACTGCTTATTTATTATATAATTATTTACAGCAATAAATATGAGAATTTTGAAATACAATCTAAATTTATTTCTGAGATTATGAACCCAATTGTAAATATGTGGAATACAGAAATAAAAGAGTTAGCTTATAGTCAACACAAATGATAAATGAATTTACTACATGTTATATATATATATATTATTTAAGATTTTATTGAAAATTAACGTAATATCAGTTATAAATCTAATGTTACATTATCTAATCAATAATTCTTCTGAAAATGTAGTTATTTTGTTACCATTTTATATAACTTACAATAACTCCTTTATCTAGTAACATTAGCACGGTTCCCCAATTCATGAGCTACGTAGGCCTGGATAGAGAGCCAGTGGAACCTAGTTCTGCAGATGTATGTGGTATCAACAGGTCAAAGGTCAGATCTAAATGAAAGTCTAAATCATGTGTAAAATAAGGTGATAAGATCTAAAGCGCGATATAAATTAAGATTTTAAACAGGCTATAGATTTGGTTCCACGAATCTCTGTTCTTTAGAATCTTGACTTTCCTTTCCTTCTATATCTTGCATGTTGTTCATCCTCCTCGTGATTACAGATCACGTGTTGCATAAATACCTTGCGAGCAGTCCTGTTGAGAAGTCGAGCTCCAAAGAACATCCAGGTTTGTTAGATACATTAGATCTGCGCATACGTGTATAGACACCGATTTAGATAAAGATATGGATACAGATATAGATAAAGATACGGATATGGCTATATATATAAATACATATATAGATAAAGTTTTATAAATATAGATATAGATATAGATAAATTTAAAATCTAAGAATTTTAAATAATATACAATAAATAAATTTATAGTTTACATTTTATTTGGTTATTCTATTATTTCAAACTTATCTCCACCCCTTTACTACCTTACCTGTATACTATATACTATAGACTATAGACTATAGACCTTCACCCTCTTCACCCTGCCATGCAATCTATTCTTCCTCTATCTATCTTATCACTCCATCCCCTATGATATATTTTAAACAATCACCATATTTCTCTCTGCTACTCTCTTACCCTACCATGTTTATTTACAATAATAGAGTATAGGATTATACTCCTAACTAAACCCCAGTCGCACCCCACCCTCACCCTACACGCACCCCACTCACACACCACCTACATCCCGCCTACACCCTGACCACACTACTTCCCCTCACAAGCCCCGCACCAACCCCAGGCCGCCATCAAAGGAGGATTTTGTACCGAGCAAACACACGATAACATTATCAATCCCGCTACTCAGTTCTGTCTACCCATGTTGGAACATGTAATGGCTTATACAAAGTAGGTCATGGTACTCTGTTGGGGCATGTAATGGCTTATACAAAGTAGGTCATGGTACTTTGTTGGAACATGTAATGGATTATACAAAGTAGGTCATGGTACTTTGTTGGAACATGTACTGGCTTATACAAAGTAGGTCATAGTACTCTGTTGGGGCATGCAATGGCTTATACAAAGTAGGTCATGGTACTTTGTTGGAACATGTAATGGCTTATACAAAGTAGGTCACAGTACTTTGTTGGAACATGTAATGGCAAAGTAGGTTATGGTACTTTGTTGGAACATGTAATGGCTTATACAAAGTAGGTCATGGTACTTTATTGGAACATGTAATGGCTTATACAAAGTAGGTCACAGTACTTTGTTGGAACATGTAATGGCTTATACAAAGTAGGCCATGGTACTTTGTTGGGGCATGCAATGGCTTATACAAAGTAGGTCATGGTACTTTGTTGGAACGTGTCATATATAATTTCATTGTAATATCCATTACATATCCACAATGATGGTCCCAGTGACATTGCCATTCTCTATCTATTTATCAAACCTCAATAAACACGACTTCTCCCTTAACAACGATGTACTGAACAGAACAATGAATGATTTGTGGATCCCAGAATTTATATTATTGAGGCACGTTGATTTCTCAACGGTTTACGATATTCTGGAGAATGAAAAGAGATCGATCCTTGGTTAGTCGATATCGAACTACTCAATTACTTATGAGTATTATTAGTAGTAACGTAAGGTACATGATGCATTCGGCGGTATTACGCCGTTGCGCATGGTGTTGTACTTAATATAGTACTTAACGTAGTAACTGCTGTAATACTTTGTATATTAGTTACTTATTCTAGTATGTATTAACATTAATTCGTATTCTAGTCTTTTATCGCATTAGATTGTACTCTCATAATTAGTTTAATACTACCTCTTATATAACTGAATATAATACTTATTATAGTAGATATTTGTGTACTCATCTATAATCTAGGAGTACATAATACATATTAAGAAAATAAAATTGACTGATAAATATTAAAAATCAATTAAATTTATTTCAATTCAATCTTCAATAAAATATTAATGTAGTGTATTATAAATGCACGCAGTTAATTACAAATCTCTACAATTCAATAGCAAACCTACTACTGCTAACACTATAGAGCCTACCATATTCTCTTACACATCCACCTAGGTCTCCCTCTCGCTACCCTCGATGCCCATGAATCCGATATGTCGAGAACTCCCCAGCAACGAATGTCGGGTTTTCTGAACTACTCCCATGACATCTGGTATGTATTATGTGCATTACGTACATTATTAATATGACAGTCGGTGGTTTCATCTCATTTTACCCATTAATCAATTGGTTACATATTCTCATAGATAACTGCATTTCCTGAATGAACTCTATTACATAAATAACTCTACTTTCCTATAATAATACAAATAAAACATAAATAATGCAACCTTTCTTTATCAATATATTTCCTAATATACCCTAAACAACATCTTATTCCATAAACGCAAACTCAATTCCTAAACAATCCTGCCTTCTCTGTCACAGCTGTTTCATCATGGGCTCCTTGGGGGAAGCTCTACAGTCTCAGTTCTACAAGGTCGTTCAGATGCCAAAGGCCATTTGCACAACAATCCTCTGTAACCTCGAGAATATTCCGGACTATAAATTGAGAATGATCATTCGTTAGTTCCCCCTAAGCGAAAATCTTCTTAACTTCTTTAGATGTCTATATTTGTCTAAGATATTGTCTATTGTAATACTACTAAGTTTATCTTATGAATATTAATAATTTGTATGCGTTAGTTAATAATTACGTGATATTTCTATTAATAATCCTTATAGTATTAATATTAATAATCTATTGTCTTATAAAACGTTTATATTTATTTTGATTTTTAATTAGTAAATTTAAACGTTCAAATAATATTAGACTTGTTTTCACATTTAATTTTTCAAATCTTTAGATATTTATAATATTCCTCTCACCACAAATAATAATAATAACAATGTAGAAATAAATTGTAACACCATCGCCGTCGAAATATTCAATAAAGATCGATTTACAGGTGGATTCTTGAAGCCTATTACGCAGAGCTGTCCTTTCGAAGATGTTCAACAGTTTCTGTTACCGATTCTTTCTTATCTGTGTCCACTGATGCTCGAGGTGACAATGTCCATTGTTATCTCCATTGTTAAACAGTCGAATAGACGCTACATTCTAATATGATTATATTTAAATTTTACTTTTTGGAATTTGATATTTATACTTATTAACTACATTTATTGATATGTATTATTTTATTAATCCATTATTAACTATATTTAATGTTACCAACTAGCCAAAATATTAAATAATAATAATAATAAATAATAATAATAATAATAAATAATAAATAATAATAATAATAAATCGTAATAGATAATAATAATAATAATAATAATAAATAATAAATAATAATTTTAATAAATAACAATACAATGATAGAGGATGCTTTCGAAATGGAAAATAGTGGATCAGCAATGTGAAGGGTTAGTATTTAGTGTTACCTGTGTATCTTCACCATTACCTTACACTAACCTAACTCTTTACCTTATCCCATGTACACCTAATAAACTCATACTTTATATCCCATTATCTTAGCTTTCAATACCAATGGTCATACCTTCGATACTAATCACCATACTTTCAATACCAATAACTGCACTTTAAATACCAATAACTGCACTTTAAATACCAATAACTGCACTTTAAATACCAATAACTCCACCTTCAATACAAATAACTACACCTTCAATATCAATAACAATGCCTTCAATAACAATAATTACACCTTCAATAACAATAATTACACCATCAAAACACATAACAACACCTTCAATACCAATAACTACACCTTCAATACCATTAATCATGCATATAATACCAATAACTACATCTATTTTCACCGTAACTATGCCCATTATACATCCAATAACCACACGCACTCTAATAAACACCCTGTCCTTCAATAACGACACCCATTACAATAACCAATACTCAAATCTAAATATTATATAATCAAACCCCCTAGCTCCATAAATCAAACTCCTATTTGAAATAACCAAATCTCTACCCCTGGAAACCATGATCACAATATCTACCTCACCAATACATATTAATAATGCTACATATCCCTAATATCTAAAGTCATTACCTCCAATACCCATCATACCCTATTTATAGTAAATCTACATCCATTAACAAAACTCCCATTCCCACTCCCAAACCCTACTCATAGTAATCAAATATCCAAGACTTATTAACCAAACTCCCATTCCCAAACCCAAACACTACCCATAGTAATAAAATACCCAAGACTTATTAACCAAACTTCCATTCCCACTCCCAAACCCTACTCATAGTAATCAAATACCCAAGACTTATTAACCAAACTCCCATTACCACTCCCAAACCCTACTCATAGTAATCAAATACCCAAGACTTATTAATCAAACTCCCATTCCCAAACCCAAACCCTACCCATAGTAATCAAATACCCAAGACTTATTAACCAAACTCCCATTACCACTCCCAAACCCTACTCATAGTAATCAAAGACCCAAGACTTATTAACTAAACTCCCATTACTACTCCCAAACCCTACTCAAATTAATCAAATACCCAAGACTTATTAATCAAACTCCCATTCCCAAACCCAAACCCTACTCATAGTAATCAAATACCCAATACTTATTAACCAAACTCCCATTACCACTCCCAAACCCTACCCATAGTAATCAAATACCCAACACTTATTAACCAAACTCCCATTACCACTCCCAAACCCTACTCATAGTAATAAAAGACCCAAGACTTATTAACCAAACTCCCATTACCACTCCCAAACCCTACTCATAGTAATAAAAGACCCAAGACTTATTAACCAAACTCCCATTACTACTCCCAAACCCTACTCATAGTAATCAAATACCTAATACTTATTAACCAAACTCCCATTACCACTCCCAAACCCTACTCATAGTAATCAAATACCCAAGACTTATTAACCAAACTCCCATTACCACTCCCAAACCCTACTCATAGTAATCAAATACCCAAGACTTATTAACCAAACTCCCATTACTACTCCCAAACCCTACTCATAGTAATCAAATACCTAATACTTATTAACCAAACTCCCATTACCACTCCCAAACCCTACTCATAGTAATCAAATACCCAAGACTTATTAACCAAACTCCCATTACTACTCCCAAACCCTACTCATAGTAATCAAATACCTAATACTTATTAACCAAACTCCCATTACCACTCCCAAACCCTACTCATAGTAATCAAATACCCAAGACTTATTAACCAAACTCCCATTACTACTCCCAAACCCTACTCATAGTAATCAAATACCTAATACTTATTAACCAAACTCCCATTACCACTCCCAAACCCTACTCATAGTAATCAAATACCCAACACTTATTAACCAAACTCCCATTACCACTCCCAAACCCTACTCATAGTAATCAAATACCCAAGACTTATTAACCAAACTCCCATTACCACTCCCAAACCCTACTCATAGTAATCAAATACCCAAGACTTATTAACCAAACTCCCATTACTACTCCCAAACCCTACTCATAGTAATCAAATACCTAATACTTATTAACCAAACTCCCATTACCACTCCCAAACCCTACTCATAGTAATCAAATATCCAAGACTTATTAACCAAACTCCCATTACTACTCCCAAACCCTACTCATAGTAATCAAATACCTAATACTTATTAACCAAACTCCCATTACCACTCCCAAACCCTACTCATAGTAATCAAATACCCAAGCCTTATTAATCAAACTCCCATTACCACTCCCAAACCCCACTCATAGTAATCAAATACCCAAGCCTTATTAATCAAACTCCCATTACCACTCCCAAACCCTACTTATAGTAACCCTTACGAGGGTGAAGATCCGGAATCTGCAGAAATCTTGAATGCTCTGCTGACTCGGCAACTTACACGAGAATACATTGATTTCTTAGG
The DNA here is from genome assembly GCA_964035775.1 of Osedax frankpressi. NCBI lineage: Eukaryota > Metazoa > Annelida > Polychaeta > Sabellida > Siboglinidae > Osedax > Osedax frankpressi. Next base: position 37,557,763 of record OZ038314.1, on the reverse strand, counting down.
TAAGTATATTGTGGTTACTACGGTTACGTGGAGACTTTAAGTACTTCCTGACCTTACTCTCCCCTCTACTCATTCACCATACTAAACTCTCCTACTCCTATAACCACCGACCTCCAATGTTTACATAGGAAGTCAGGGGTCATACTTTCTTTATATATGTATCTTACATACTTTCATTGTATTAATAAGGCAGTAGCTGACACAATATATGTTACTCTATGCATCTCAATATCTCTCATAACTCCTGTGTAACCCCTGACCTCTGTAGCAAACCTACTCTACGATAACAAGATGTCAGCTGACTCGATGTGCGATATTCCGATACAAAATATTCCAAAGGATATCAGTGAATTAGGAATTTGTCTGATTCAACATCAGGTTTGGAAGGGAGGGATTATCGAAGGGATGGTCTGGGAGGTAGTGTGGGAGGTAGTGTGAGAGGTAGTGGGCTGGGAGGTAGTGTGAGAGGTAGTGGTCTGGGAGGTAGTGTGAGAGGTATTGTGAGATGTAGTGGTCTGGGAGGAAGTGTGAGAGGTAGTGGTCTGGGAGGTAGTGTGAGAGGTATTGTGAGATGTAGTGGTCTGGGAGGAAGTGTGAGAGGTAGTGGTCTGGGAGGTAGTGTGAGAGGTATTGTGAGATGTAGTGGTCTGGGAGGTAGTGTGAGAGGTAGTGGTCTGGGAGGTAGTGTGAGAGGTAGTGTGAGAAGTAGTGTGAGAGGTAGTGTGAGAGGTAGTGTGAGAGGTAGTGGTCTGGGAGGTATTGTGAGAGGTAATGTGAGAGGTAGTGTGAGAGGTAGTGTGAGAGGTAGTGTGAGAGGTAGTGGTCTGGGAGGTAGTGTGAGAGGTAGTCTGAGAGGTAGTGGGCTGGGAAGTAGTGTGAGAGGTAATGTGAGAGGTAGTGGGCTGGGAGGTAGTGTGAGAGATAGTGTGAGAGGTAGTGGGCTGGAAGCTAGTAGTCTGGGAGGTAGTATTCTGGGAGGTAGTGTGAGAGGTAGTGGTCTGGGAGGTAGTGTGAGAGGTAGTGTGAGAGGTAATGTGAGAGGTAGTGGTCTGGGAGGTAGTGTGAGAGGTAGTGGTCTGGGAGGTAGTGTGAGAGGTAGTGTGAGAGGTAGTGGTCTGGGAGGTAGTGTGAGAGGTAGTGTGAGAGGTAGTGGTCTGGGAGGTAGTGTGAGAGATAGTGTGAGAGGTAGTGGGCTGGAAGCTAGTAGTCTGGGAGGTAGTGTGAGAGGTAGTGGTCTGGAAGGTAGTGTGAGAGGTAGTGGTCTGGGAGGTAGTGGTCTGGGAGGTAGTGGTCTGGGAGGTAGTGGTCTGGGAGGTAGTGTGAGAGATAGTGTGAGAGGTAGTGGGCTGGAAGCTAGTAGTCTGGGAGGTAGTGTGAGAGGTAGTGGTATGGGAGGTAGTGTGAGAGATAGTGTGAGAGGTAGTGGGCTGGAAGCTAGTAGTCTGGGAGGTAGTGTGAGAGGTAGTGGTCTGGAAGGTAGTGTGAGAGGTAGTGGTCTGGAAGGTAGTGTGAGAGGTAGTGGTCTGGAAGGTAGTGTGAGAGGTAGTGGTCTGGAAGGTAGTGTGAGAGGTAGTGGTCTGGGAGGTAGTGTGAGAGATAGTGTGAGAGGTAGTGGGCTGGAAGCTAGTAGTCTGGGAGGTAGTGTGAGAGGTAGTGGTCTGGAAGGTAGTGTGAGAGGTAGTGGTCTGGGAGGTAGTGTGAGAGGTAGTGTGAGAGGTAGTGTGAGAGGTAGTGGTCTAGGAGGTAGTGTGAGAGGTAGTGGTCTGGGAAGTAGTGTGAGAGGTAGTGGGAAATAGTGTGAGAAATATAAATGTAGATTTATCCCGATTATTTAATCATTAATTTGTATATTTTTATCAAATATGTATTTCTCTCTTAACATTTACCCAATGGTTACATGATATAGACCTAATATTAACCCAATAAGACCACAATATTGATCTAATATTAAACTATCTTAACTTATATTTGCATAATATTTACTTAATATTAAACAAACTCTTTTTAACAAATATTGATATGATATTCATCTGTTAATTATGAGTTTTAACCTGATCATTTTCTCTAATTTAACTTATGATTACCCAATATCTATCTCTTATGTACCTGCCATTCAGCAATTGTTTACTTAATATTGTTTACTAAATATTGTTTACCCCGATACAACTATCAGCAAATCAAGGCTCCCTTTGTGCTGTCGATATTTAATGGGATGGTAATCAAAGACACTACCACAACATCTAAATGTTTATCCATTGGTATACTGCTCATCAAACAGGTCAGTAGAGTTAGTGAAGTGTCTGAAGTGAGTCCTATGTAATATGACAGGCGTACATTAGTGTAGTATTATAGTACATTAGTGTAGTATAATAGTACATTAGCGTAGTACATTAGTATAGTATAATAGTACATTAGTGTAGTACATTAGCGTAGTATAATAGTACATTAGCGCAGTATTATATTACATTAGCTTAGTATAATAGTACATTAGTGTAGTATAATAGTACATTAGCTTAGTATAATAGTACATTAGCGTAGTATAATAGTACATTAGCGTAGTACATTAGTATAGTATAATAGTACATTAGCGTAGTACATTAGTGTAGTATAATAGTACATTAGTGTAGTATAGTAGTACATTAGCGTAGTATAATAGTACATTAGTGTAGTATAATAGTACATTAGCGTAATATAATAGTACATTAGTGTAGTATAATAGTACATTAGCGTAGTACATTAGCATAGTATAATAGTACATTAGTGTAGTATAATAGTACATTAGTGTAGTACATTAGCGTAGTCTAATAGTACATTAGTGTAATACATTAGTGTAGTACATTAGCGTAGTATAATTTAGTGCAACACAATAAATATACAATCTTAACACAATAAAGATTAATTTCCATATGAAATGTTTAATTCATTTAATATACAATATGAATCACGCTTATCATGTGGACACTTTACATTGAGATCTATAGATTTATTGAACTTGCTATCTTTATAAAACCTATACGTCTATATTCATCTTATAGTTAAATATTGTATAAAGAGATTGATCTTAAATTTTTTGAATGTATTTAAAATTCCTTTTCCTATTACGTTATTATGTACATTAATAATATTATTAAACGTTTTAAACTTTATTTGTTCATAGTTTCATCTCTATTCCAATGTGAATACGTTGTTTTATTATTTGTAATACTTAACAATTAATTGTTAGACCTTTAAAAAGAAACGTTAACTCTCAAACCCTCATAAGAATAACTAGTTAACCCTCATAAGAATGACTAGTTAACTCTCATAAGAATTTACAATCAAATTATGATAGATACCATTTTATATAAAATTTGGAGGTAATTCCAATTTTGATACTAATTTAAAAAATAATAAAAAATACATGCTCATGATCGTGCATTTTGTACTAATTTTGTAGTATTTTGTAGTATTAACAATTCAAATTCTCCCAGATCTAATCATGATGTCATTTCCGTAACCTAATCCAGGCCTGATCTCCCCTCGCCTATAGACCATTATTCTCCCTCGATCTAATCTTCATCTCCTCGTCCCTCTCCTTTCCTCAGCTGGAGAAATCGGCCATCGAACCGGCGGACATTTTGCATCTCTTCCGCATGATTCTTCAGTCTATTCAAGTTCACGGTCAACACGAGGCCATCCTACCTTCTCAGATAACCCTCGGGCTGTTCATGTACGAGGAATTGGTTAGTTTCGTGGTTATCCGCATATTGGATAAGCAATAAAACTAGTCAGTAGCCCTGATGATCGAATCTGGTTATTCGATACCCGATCGTAATGCAGACAAGTGAAATCAATTGATTAGGTATTCAATACCCGGGTATAACATAAAATCGCTGTTTAATATACAATTAGTCTTCACTTCATTTCAACAGAGACCTCAGTGTCCACAGTTATTCGACTTGATGTGCGAGATCTCCAGCTGCTCCAGGGAACAATTAGATGTTTACGATACGCTTATTATCAATACATTACATATTTACAGTCTAGACTATGAAATAAATGCTACTTTATATTTATAATAATAAAAATACAATTCTCTACTACAAAATTTTCTAATTTTAATGCGAATAATATATGATAAGATGCGATATTTACAAATGATGACTCTATTGTTAATTTCAAATTGCAGGATTTCGAAAAGAAACTGCCAATGAATTATCCTGCTAATAATTGTGTGTTTCCCGAAAAAAGGCGCAAAGAAGTCTTTAAGAATTTAATATCTGACATCGTTGGCGTTAGTTTTAGTTTTATAATTATAACTTTTTAGACATCCACGATATTAATTGTACAACATTATCCGGCTCTCTCCGTAGACCTTTTGATTTGGGTTTCCAGTTGTTATTATTACGATTATGATTAATATTCGCAGAAAAATATTGGCCAAGCGTTCTCGAAGAAGGCGGCGATTGAAAACCTGCCTCCGATGTACAAAACCTCGCGTCGCAAGAATCACGACAACCTCTTGGAGAAGTTGGAGACCTCCGGACTAGAGAATCTCTTTGCGTGATGCGCTGGCCTGCAATAGACAACGCGTTACGAAGATCGCAATAATCCGGAGCAGTCTAACGACGACTCACGCATACCAATGAAACATCTTTACCTTATCGCGAAATTTCTGAAATCGTATTTCCATGAAATCCACAAATTTCGAAGATGTCCTTTCGGAGAAGATAAACTTCAAACTTCAAATTGAAGATAAACTTCAAATTCACTCAGTTGTTTTGTCATCTTTTACTTTTTACATATATTTTGAAATAAAATGTTAACATTATTTAAATTGTTTTTCATCGTAAATCAAGTATTTTCATAATTCTCACATATTCTTTACATATTTTATGTGAAACACTAAAATTATTTCAAATGTTTATTAATTTATATATTTATATAGTCATACTTTTAAATATTTTGAATATAGTTATTATTAAAATATAATATAATTAACGAATTATTTTATACTAATTTCTTTATTATACCCAAATCTAATAATATTTAGTATAATCTATAAAGTAATATTTTATCATAATGTAAAATTCAAATTTAATTATTTATAGTTTTTAAAATGATCTTTATAGTGCATTTGTGGTTTACTTTACGTAATTAATTGAAATAATACAATGATAATTGTATTATATTGATGTATATATCTATATAATAGAATTTTAAATGAAAGATTAAAAAAATAATATATTTATTCAAAATAAAATGCAGTAAATAATAATAATAACGGATAGAAGGACGAACACTTCCAACTTGATTATCAGAGCTTTTGAGAACTCACGTCGACGTGGCAGACAGACTCCGTAAGTTCACCCGTTTCACCAACAGCCATGGCCGCCGAGAATCTCGGCTCGCCTCGGGCAGTCGGTTTCATGCAGGCCTTGCACGAACCGAGAAGTTTCGCCGTGACTTGGTCGTAGGGGGCTAACGATCTCAGCGGAACCGGAAGCCACGTCCAGGTGCGCAGGAACGCCGGAAGCCAGTGCGGTCGACGTCGCTGCAAGCAGTTCACGACGGCCACCGCGACGACTAACGCGATGAACGGGATGCCGACGGCTGTTGAATGGTATTTAGATGTGCGCGTGTGTGTGCGGGTGTGTGCGTGTGTGTGCGGGTGTGTGCGGGTGTGTGCGGATGTGTATTCGAAAATGTGTGTATGTAGTTTCAGTTGTATGCGTTTGCAACTATAGCGATCGGATGTTTTAGAATTAATATCCAACTTGGGAAGTTACCAACATTTTCTATGGAAAATTTAAATAAATTTAATCTATTTTAAATAGTGAACTTATTATCATGACTAATTTTGTTTGCGACTTAAATGATAAACGAGAATATTAATGAAAGGTGACTTTGTTAATGAAATGGTATAATATATAGTAAGGAAAGGTGATGGCATTCATAGATTGAAGAGCAAAGATAATCAAAATACTGACAATCTGATCTCAAATATTGATCTCCGACAATTATTTCGAATATTACATAACTATTATAAATATACAAGAAATATCTACCGGACCATAATCATTACCCTATATTAACCCACGACTCCAAACCAGTTATCATCTGATTAGTATTACGTCTGCCCCCACTAATTAACCTGCCAACACGGTGACACCCGCCACGGACAAAGCGAACACCACGCCGGGCAACAAGAAAAACATCAGGATCAAGTAGACCATAGCGAACCACCGGTAGACGGCGGTGGTGTTTCCGAGGAATTTCGCCATGCCAACCGGAATCCGTCGCATCGCCGGTATCGGATACCAGATCATGATGCCGAATATGTTGAAGAACAAGTGGGCTAGAGCTACCTGGGCGATATCCGAATGATTTACGAGTATTAGTAGCGGAATACACGCGGATTAATACGTCGAGAAATGAGATCGGTCTAATCTTTCGGTATCGCATTTAAGGTATAATAATATAATGCGTATTGTGTCTACGATGGTAGACGGTGCGTAATGCACACTATTCACTGTGCACGGTACAGTGGACATTACGTAATGTTTACCCTTTGCCCACCTGCATGGTCTTCTGGAACACGGTCCGTTCGCTAGCCATTGCCGCCAATATAGCGGTAAACGTAGTGCCCAGATTCGCGCCCAGGGTTAACGGGTACATGCGATCGAGGTGTAGAATTCCCACTCCGACCAGCGGCGTTATCGCGGATGTAAATATCGACGAGGACTGAACCAACATCGTCAGCCCGCAACCGACTATTATAGCTACGTAACCTGTTGGTAGTAACGATGCGGAGTTAGGTGGAGGTCTATGTTGAATAACATGGTTATGCAACACATGGGTTAGAAATGGGTGACAAATTATATGTATATATATAAGAAAGAAAAAGGAATACTCGTATAATTATTAATATCATATATTTATGAGTAAGTATAATTACAAGTTTATAATTTCATTATTGTAGATCGATATTATATTATGTAAATAGTTACTAGTTAATTCATTAAAACATATATTAATTAGATCACCTACATGTACATTGTACAACATTCTACGACGTATTCAGTTTAAAATCATATTTACATGATGGGTCTTACCCGTTAGGTGTTTAAAGATTCCTGGGAAGTCCGCGTTAATGAATTTCCTAAGCATAAGCGCGATGTTGCCTTTCAACAAAGAATGCAGTAGTTTCACGATCATAACCATACACGTACACAGCAAAAGTAAAGAAAGAATCAATAAAACTCCACCCAGTAAGTTATCACTCCATTCGTTAGATACACTCTCAAACAGGAAGTTGCCTATTTGATGCATTAAAAGTATGAATACTTACTCAGCTTTGTTTAAAACGCACGTCCGACGGACGTCGTCCGTTTATCAATATATTGCAAATATATAACAAATTATAATTTTCGATTTGATTATTAAATAATAAATAAAATCACCTGACAATATTTACTGTCGACTAACATTTGACCTTGACTTCCTTCTCGACAAAACGTATGGCACAAGAAGCGTTGTCTTTGCCCAGATATGCTTCGGGGACTAATTTTTTTTCTTTGCAAATGTGTTTCACTAAGGTTTCGTTGCCTAGGGCTGTACCTTTAGCATAGGCATTTATCACCTATATTACAACATATAGGTATACATAAAATAATCATTTACCATATAATGTTAATGTTACATGAATTATGAACCGATACATATATTATGCGATTGATCAGCCTAAACTAATGCTATCTCGTATTGGAAATGTAATGCCAACTTTTTTATCCAGTCTTATGATAAGGTTGTGAAATGGTTTAGTGATCACTTTAAGGAGTTCGGTTTGTTCAGTCTTTGCCGAGGTTATGTCGAGATTCCTCGTCATTCTCTCCGTAACTGTGCACAGAACTCCGCAGTTGTTCATAGATTTTATAGAGCCTTAAGACATTGATTAATTGTATTTAATTAAATTGCGAAATATAAATATTAATGTATCATCATTATATGCATTAAATAAAAGAGTGAAAAGGATTACCTGTGATCCACTCCACGGGTAAAATACACAAAACACTCAACCAGTTGAACATATCGTGTATCGTAGCTCCAGCAAAAGCTCTCCGGAATTCTGCCCTGTTCGACATCTGCAAGTTAAAATAATGTAAGTATTGTATATAATAGTATATATATATTTAAAGTAGTTCTAATATTATAAGATATCTTACATAAAAAACTATCAATACATTTGAAATTTCTAAATATAGTTGAAAATAATGTGATTTTATATTGTACGCTATAATACAATACAATACAATATGATATTTATATTAATAAGTATTTGTTGTATACCTGGGCCATTGCAACAATCGTATTTGTTACCGAAGTTCCGATATTTGCTCCCATGATAATGAAAATCGCCGGTCTTACCAAGAGTACTATAAAGTAAAGACCATCTTAATTAACATGTGTATTTGTATGTATAGGCTGGTAACATATGTATTGTACGTGTATTGCTTATTGGTATACTATAATCTCAGAAAAACAGAATATATATGTGGCAACGATAGTAATTACATTTATATATATATATATATATAAGTGTGTATGTGTATGTGTGTGTGTATATATGTGTGTGTATGTACGTGTGTGTGTGTTTGTATGTGTTTGTGTGTGTTTGTATGTGTGTCTGAATATGAGTGTACTATCCGACTGTATTATTAATGCAGTATAGATAACTTAATTGTAAATATGAGTATGGAGCTTTTACGTATAAATATATTCATACTTAATGCGAATTATAGAAATTTATCATACACACGAAACACTACAAGGAATTATTATTTAGAGAACCGAGGGCAGACTTTAGTATCGATTGATTCAAAGCGATGTTAATAGAATACAATACTTACACTCCGCGGCTACCATGGTAACCACAATGCTGGTAGTGGTGGAACTGGATTGCAAAAGAACGGTCGCTAGGATTCCGATCATCATCATGGATATCGGATTTGAGAGAATTTTGTTATTGGAAATAGCTTTTCCGGCGGCTTTTCCTGAAGTCAAACATTTAAATTTAAATATTACGTATATATAATTTAGTACACCATATCATATGTTGTATACTCATATATAATATGATAATTATATATTATTTATTTATATATATTCATTTATAATATAACGTAATCTCTAATATACCATATATGGTTATATTCCATATATGGTTATATTCCATATATGGTTATATTCTATATATGGTTATATTCCATATATGGTTATATTCCATATATGGTTATATTCCATATATGGTTACATATGTGTCTACACTGTCGCGGAAACATCGAAAACTAATAAGGGTAAAATGTACCCGTTATATTATATTAAAGTATCGAGCTAGAATTTGAACAATTTAAATATCTACTGATTAGAGTGCGTGTATGGAATTCATACATTGGTCAATAACCTGTGGCCAGTGGCCATAATCAGTGGCCATGCTCTGGGATTATAAATGTAAACAATGTAACTGGCCAATTCCAATTCCCACACATAGAATTATAATGATATATATTAATAATTTATATATAGCAAACATACTATAGTATATAAAATACTATAGTATATAATATATTATATTTTTATATATTATAGTATATTATATATATATATATCATAAATAAGTATCATAAATAAGAAGATTTTTTGAATTAAGCAGCAAAACCTCCCAACAAACGGAACGCGTCGCTCAAGAAACCAAGGGAACAGACGAATAGATATAGCAGAAGAAGCAATATCATGAATTTGAAGCATATCCAGAAAGCGCAGTTGAATTTTTCGTTAAACGACATATCTGTATTTATAAACAATTGTATGAAAAACTTTATTTCGTGAATTTACTAATTACAATATAATAGATATGGTATTTATTATAAATATGTTATAATGTATAGAAAATATAATGTTTTCATGAAATATAAATTAGTCAATATAATTAAATTAATTTGAAATAAGATATATATCTTTATTAAATAATTATCTATATGTATTTGAATAGCTTTCATAAAACACACCCACATATATATATATATATATATATATATATATATGTGCGTGAGTGTGTGTGTGTGTGTGTGTGTGTGTGTGTGTGTGTGTGTGTGTGTGGGTGTGTGTTATAAAAGCTATTCAAATATATATATATATATATATATATATATATATTTCTTTATATATATAGTTATATATATATATATATCATATTAATATTAATAGATAATTACATATTTTTATTAGTGATTAATAATTACCTTTCCAGTTTTTATCTTGTGTGATAGGGTCAAGCAATGCCCATGGATCCTCTTCAACCATATCCTGTTTAAATTAATAATTACCATTATTAATTATTATTAGAAATTTATAACAAATCTGGGAATTTTAATAATACAAATTTGCAAATAATAAGTTTATTATTGTAAATTATTATTAGAAAACTCGTGATATATGCTTTTAATTATAATATTTGTGTAGATTTACTTTTTATGTATTATGACCATTAAATAAAATATCGCCGTAAAAACTGTAATAATATGTATATTGATACGAGTTATTTGTGTGAAAATGAAAATATATGAATAAATGTGAGTCTCATTAATTTTTGGAGTTTTATTATGAATATAATTATGAATATTTTTTTATGAATATGAATAAAATATATTATGATAGAATTTATATAATACTACTCCGCATTGAAAACTTATACCAGGAACTTATTATATTTCGACTGACCACTAACAGTTTGTGTTGCATCTTTACATTTTTCATCTTTACTATCTGTTGTATTATAAATAGAAATTATATGCCGCAATGCTTAGTGGTAGTGAAATTAGTTTGTTAATTAATTAATTTATTATTCATAGTAAATTAATTAATTATTCATGTGCAATCTATGTAGAGTGGTATACGAACAATTATCGAATGGAATAATGGTAGTCATGTTGTATATATTACGTGTATATATACGTATACGTAAGAATTTACGAATGTATGCGAATACGGTATACAATGATACACAGGTGGGTATTGACTAATACTACGATACTGGTTATGGCATGAGAAAAAGCATGGTATTCTGACGAATCACGTCGCTCGTAGTGTTATATAGAGGACAATCAGTCGGGCGTGACGTGTTACATTATTTCCACGAGTATTGCTTAAAACTATTTCCTATTGGTCGAACGGAGTAGATCAGCCATCCTTCACGTGATCAGATTGGTATAAAAACCTTACAAATCTAATAGATATATTCTTTTACCTGCAGCTCTTCTATGCTATTGGTTTTTATTTGAATACTGGATTCCACGAATTGAACATATAACTAAATCGATAATAAAAGCATATTACTTATTAATGTAATTATTAATATTTGTTATATTAAACTAAATTTTACAATTCTTATACTGTAGTTTATACATCGATTTAGATATACATTCTATTAAAATTTCTTTATATATGATTGATTTAACCCATATCACAATTAATTTAACAGAAAGAAGCTGCATTTTTTGGAAAGAAATAGATTTAAGTTACATATTTGAATATTATCTTCCCTCATTTACTACATTAATATAATCTCGTATGCAATTCTAATAGTATTATGTTTCATATATTAATTTATAAATTCGAATAGTTTTATAATGTAATACACCCGTATAATATTAATTATAATATGTAACTATATATATAAATTAAAAATCAATATCTAAATATAATAGATAATATATAATATAATATTTAATATATTTATATTTTATATAATACATTTATCATAATTAAATTAAAATATCAACAATATTGATAGGTGTATTTATTATTATTATATTAATTATCTTTAAAATGGTTAACAATAAGGGTTAATACTTATTAAAGACAAATAACATACTTAGTATTTATAAACTATTTTTGGATAGATAAATGTAAATCAAACTATATATTTACGTTAAAGTTAAAGGTATTAATATAATCTGTATAGGCGTTATATGATATAAATTCATTTATATAGCGTACTAATAATTTATAACAATTACCCTAATTATATATATAATATATTACAAATTTAAATTATAATTCGAAAATATAACTAATTTAATAATATTTAAATGAAATTCAAACTTCTCAGTCACATAATACAGTATATGTATTCGAGTTCACCATGAGTTATATAACTAAAGGTCAGGTAAATTCCACTATCGAGGTTGACCATTGAAACAGGTGACAATTCGGTCGTAAATTCCCAGTTCACCTGCTTACAGCTACCTGACCACTTGTTTACCCGTTGAATCGACAGCACTTCGATTTAAGTGCCCTTCTATACTTCGCCAACGTGGTCAGGCCCCGCCCATCTACCATTAATCTGTAAGTGGATACCGCCGGTTTAGGCCGGTTCAGATTTGTTGATATTTACCGCAACTGCCCGCTACGGTTGCGTAACACTAGCGGCTTAGCAATGGGCGCCTAGTGGGCGGGGCGTACATTTAGTACAGTTTCACAGCTTGTGATTTGACTAATAATAAGAATTCTTTAAATCAAAAGAACTAATTAGTGTATATATTAAATCGAAGACTAGTTAATACATTTCTACTCCTTTAATGTACGGAGTCTAATTTGGAGTAACTTACGAATATTCTTGACTTGTAATATCTATTTATCTATAAGTATATAAACATTAAACATAAATATATAATTATCTTATAATCTTTTTCATTCACAATAGAAATATATGTTGCCATAGACAATGTTAAAATATATCAAATATCGTAGGGCTATCACAATTAAGTTTCTGATATGAAATAATATTGTCAATGAAATTATTAAATAGTTCTTATAAACTGTATATTTAGTTTGAATAAAGGGATATACCGTATTTTAACTAATAAACTAACTAACTAGGTCCTATATATGTGGCATACACATATTTATTATTAAAAGAAATATTAAATATACATTAAATTACATATATTTTATATTTTTATATGATATCAACTTTCTTCTTTTTATTAACTATTTTAATAAGATATATAACGTATACTAATTTTCTTTGGTATATGTTCTGTATTGTATGTTAAGAATGCATGTTGTGTTTAAGAATATACATACTCATATATGTTTATATGTGTATACAATATACAAATTAGTAGGTAAAAGGTATTTATTGTTCATGAGATAAAATTGCCCAGCTAAATTTATATGTATACAATAAATTCGTTTAGATCAGTGAATTATATACAATAGATTATTTAAGAATAAAAAATACGTTATATTAGAGTATAACAATTATAATTATAATTCAGATTCTACAAAAAATGAAATTAACTATGTAATAATTCATTTAATTTAAATATAAATAATACCCATTAGGTATAATAGGTATTTAGTAGCGGCTTATAGTTCTATTCTAAAGTAACGGAGGTATGTATACTTATAGTAGGTAGCAAATAATATATTTATTTATGATCATTAGTGGATACAAAATGTTATTTGAGATTTGAAAGAAATGATTAATAATATTAATAATTAATAACGAACCTGGTAAATTATATACGATATTGCTAATGGAATAAGGTAATATTTCATTATATTAGATAATATTAGGATAATATTAGTATTAGTATAATAATTAGTAATTAATCAAGAGATAAATACACTAAACATTGATTAAGTACGTATTTAATGTATTAAATGCCAACACTCCATTCGTTAAATAGCATAAGAGAACATATGCATGCATAAGTGTATATATTATATAATATAATATTTAAAATTCTATAATGCTATAAAAATAAAACTATCTATACCGTCAAGAAATTATATAATATATAATATATACATATATATTAAAATTATATAATTATATTCCATTATATGCCACTTTTGTTTTTTAATTTGAAATTCAGTTAAAAAACAGGGATCGTGATACTTTTAACGATGTTAATAATGATATGCATGGTAATACGAATTATATATATATATATATATATATATATATATATATATATATATATATATATATATATGTAATAAATCTCTCCAGTGATTTTATAAATAAGAAATGTTTGTCTAACAAAATAAATTATACAATCTGGAATAAATCACGAAATGAAAATATAATTAATATTACAATATCAATTTAACTATTATATAAACCTATAACAATTTATATTGTACATAATACTAAGTAGTATTATTGTATATATTGTAAAGGTAATATATTCCTATTATAATTATAGTGTGTCAAATTGATAATACGTATTAAGTTTGTTGCATATACCGAATACCTGGTGTATATATAAGTAATAAAAAAGTATGTAATATAAGGTAACATTTAAGTTTACTATATATTAATATTATTATATAATAGTAATTAATATAAAAATGTTTACGAATTACATACGTATATTCATGTTGATAATGTATATATACATACCATTCTATACCAGTTATAACTCTCTACTGCAATATATTTAAACTTTGGTTGTATTGAAATATTGATATGCAATTTCTAATTTAACTTCAGTTATTTTAAATTATTGAAATATTAATTATAAATATGATCTATTTTTGTAAATCTTGATATGTATTTATAAAAAGTGTTTTCATTTGTGATTGATGGTTTAAAAAATACTTAGAAAATTAATAAAATAAAAATTAAGCACTAAAGAATAATTATATATAAGTTCAGTAAAATCGTAAATATAATGAAAAGTTCAATGTCAATTCAATTATCTTTATCTAGGGGAAAAAATCTTATAAAAATAATATATTAATAATTGAATTAACATTTAGGAAAAATCATTGGGCATTCAAAAATGTGTATAATCTTTTATTTTAAATTTATTAATAGACAAGTACATTTTAAATAAAATTAAATAGTGTTTTTTATTTCCAAGATAGAAATTTTTGTGTGAAATTATATATATATATATATATAATAAAAATAGCATAATAAAACCATAGTTTTGGAGTAGGGATCCAAATCTAAATCTAGATCCAAAATGAGTATATATATTACGTACCTTAGGAAATATTGGGTGAAATCATAGATTTACAATTTTCAATTATAAATATATATATATATATATATATCATAAATCGGATATATCTTCTGTATAAAGAAAAAATAAATATAAATAATGTTTTGAAATATTTAGAAAATAAACCAATAAGTAAAAATAATTAAAAAATATAATGTCTTAATAAAAAGTATAATAATTAAAAAATATATTTACAATACACCTTAAAATCCTAGATAACATTTATATTATTTAATTTATAATTTAAAAATATTATTTTGATAACAAAATTAAATTAGGATATTTTTTGGAAAATATGCCGTAAAAGTACACTTGTTTCCAATGTTAGCAGATGTAAACTCTGAATGATGTCATTATTGTTAGTTATTACTAGCTATAATAATAAACATATGTTATATATACCTAGTTTTAGGATATTATATTATATTCAAAAGTAAATTTAAATTTAATTCAAGTGATTCTTTAGATATTTCTAATATATAGTGTACAATTTTTATAATCACTAAACATGTAAACTATATAAATACTTATATTTGAGAACAATAAGTTATTCTTTCATTTTGAATACGTGAAAAAAAATGTGCTGACTTGTTTGCACAAAGTGATTATTATATGTGATATTTAATATATGTAATAATAAATTGAATATTGATTATTTAAAAAATTATTTTTTTGTCACTATTTATTCCATATACATTTGAGGTTAGACTGAATTGTCGTGTTTAACATTAATGATTAATTAATTGATACCGATACATCGCTAGTTTATAGGTAGGATTCGAAATTGATTTTAATGTAAATATGAGAAAACGTAGCAGTAGATCCAATATTTCAATAAACTCAAGCAACTGCACTATATCATAGAACTCCCTACCTTTTGATATAAAGGAGTCGTCATTTTTATCCCAATTTAAATTTGATCGGTTAATGATAGCTCCTACAACTGCACATTGGCATGAACTAGTTATTAATTTTTTTTAATTTGTATCCCTTACAACTGTACAGTTGTATATAACACGTATTATAAACAGTTTAAAATAGTTTACCTGCAGAATACTATATGGATATTTAACGTAACATTTTTGTCTGATATGATTGAGTAAAATGGGAGATAGAATATATCATCACTTAAACTCTATATAACTCACTATATGAACTATTCAGTAATTGGGAACTGATCCATCCTATTAGTACTAATACGTATAATGAGATATATGTGTTAGATAAATTATAGACCAGATTTTAATGACATTGGTGAATTGCTTCGAAATATTTAATATGTATTTCGATAATTAAGAGTTTGCGGTACATCTTATGATATATTTCTTACAGTTGAATAATTGTGTCTTCTTATTTTTAGTTTGGAAGAAACGCTTTATTTCTAACTTTTAACAATATTTATTTATAAAAACATACAATTTGCCAAATTTTTTTTTATCTATTTTTAAATCACAACATTCTTAGTTGTATGTATTTCTATATATAATATATATATATATATATATATATATATATATATATATATATATACTGTATAATATACATAATGTTTTTCAACAGAATTATGTAATACTTTTGGGAAATCGTTTGATGTTAGAATATAAAAAAATTATGAAAGTAAAAATTGAATTTCCCAAATTGTTTTCTGATCATATAAATCATTTACTAGATAGGCTGAATAGATACGATTATTGCATATTTCTCTTAAAAACCGCACCCTAATATGATTTTATATATTTCTCTTATAAGGAAATTTAAATATCTTTTTTAATGTACATATGCAAATAAATTAACTTATGTAAATTTTATATAATCTATAGTAAACTTATAAGTCAAATGGCATTGAATAGATAGGCTGTGAACCATACTGATTTGTTTACATATAATATATTTAATAATATGTGCAATTTACACGTATTTTTGGTTCATGATTTATTTCAATTTTATAAATATAAATTTATCTCAATCTAGCTTTTATTTGTTAAACTCACATATTTCCAAATATATACCATAAAGATAGTATGGAAATTTAATATTGTTAACAAATAAACATTATCCCATATTATTTAATTGTTCAACAATGCTGTTTAAAATTTAATAGAAAAATAATATGGGGAAATGCATATTTGTTTATGATATCATTTTTATGGAATATATTTGGAAATATACGTTGATACTAATAATATAAATATACAGTTTCTTAATATATATATATATCCTTATTTAATTATCAAATTAATTGATTTATATATAAAAACAGATAATTTATTTGAACCCGATATGTAAATAATATATAAAATATTTTAATATCATATATTGATACTTTTAGCATATTTAAGTTATCTTCGGCTTTTGATTATTCATATATGGTTTATATTTAAATATAGGTATTTATACTTTATTATAAATAATATATTAACTATATGTATTTAATATAATAAATACATATAATAATAAAACTACTTATCAGATATTTATCATTGATTATGAATACATATTATTTAAATAATATATTTTATTATATGATATATACCGATATATGGAAAGTAAATATAAAATTAAAATAATTGTTAAGGATTGGATTGTAATCAGTCGACAGATTTTCTAACATCATGACGGGTGTCTTAGACTTTTTTGGACGTTGTCATTACTATATACATGGAACATTTTGATATCATAAACATTATCTTGCATTTTCCCCATATTATTTGTCTAAGATTTCGATTAAGACATTAATATTGAAAAATAAAATAATAATGGGGAAATGCTTATTTGTTAATAATATTACAAATTATCATATTATCTTTATGGTTTTTGAAAATAAATATGGCGTGTAACAAATAAAAGCTATATTATATCAATTCAGAACCCATACACTTTAATCAACAATATATTTGGTAATATCTGTGTGTAGCAAATAAAAGCTATATCGAGATAAATGTAATATCTATAACATTTAAATCAACCATATATGAACCACAAAGACATGGGAATTGCACAGATTATTAAATGTATATATGTAAACAGTTCACAGCCTATATAACCAAATCTAATATTTGAATAAAATTATAAATACAATTTCCGGAAATTCATATTTAATTGTATGATTCATATGAAATTAAAGTTAATAATATTACCTTAGATAACGTATGGAAGATAACCCGGTAAAATGTGTAACAATTAGAATCACCAAAAATAACTTAATAGGATTACTAGTTTAATATGTGATTTTAGTATGAGTCATTATATTTATGAAAACTTAATTAATATATATGTTTAAAATTGATATGTATTTAATTATTCATATATACGTGAATATTTTATGCCGATTTGAGTTAAGAAATAAGACCATGTCACTATTAGACTATATAGATACCTTTAACGATATGAGATTACTTCATATTGTATATAACATAAATATTTATATATATATATATATATATATATATATATATATCATATGCAAATAACATACACCTAATATTTAACACAGTACAATAGTTTTTCTCAGAAATATATTCATGTGAATAATATGATATGTATATGATGATATATGAAATATGTACAATATAAATAAATAATTTATCGTGTATAGTTTTATAGGCGACCTGATTATCTTCCATACTAATGATGAGTTATAACTGATGAGTTTTTTGTATATATTTAAATCTACTAATAAATATTTATATATTAATAGTTTTCACAAATATAGAGAATCTTAATAAATCAAGAATAGAAAGTAATCAAAAAATAATGAGTATTTTGGTAAAAGCAAATTTTTATGAATTATCACCGTGTTGTCTTCCATATGTGATGTGTTACCTTAAATATAAATATTAATGCATTAGATATTTACAAAATTATTATTTTTGGAATAAGTAAAGATAAAAATGTTAACTTAAAAATATTAATTTGGATTTATAATGCTCGTAACTGACAAAATATATTGTGTGATGAACGCCTCACCTTAAGTATTATTATAAGTTTCTGAGGCTATGTTCTTTGTGGCTTGCCTTTATTTATTATTACCTATAACCAGTTAACAAATAGTGTACTATATTCTATATTAGATTTTATATGTGTATAATACCCAAACCCAAATCAAAACTATTTCTTTCCAGTTAAATATATATATACGCATTATATCTTATATATAATAGAATTGCATACTATATATAGTATATATATATATATTATTTGTTATTATATATTACAGTTTCTAGGTAATCTTGAATAAAGTCAATCTGTGGCATATCTTTCACAGTAGCCCTTACATCTCAAAAAATAACCCTGGCCTCTCACCATGCCCTGCTCTCTTACAATAGCCCTGCCCTCTAATAATATCCCTGACATCTCAAAATAACCCTGACTTCTTACAATAGCCTTGATCTCTCATAATAGCTCTGACCTCTCACAATAGCTCAGACCTCTTACAATAGCCCTGACCTCTCACAATAGCCATAACCTCTCACAATAGCCATAACCTCACACAATAGCCATGACCTCTCACAATAGCTCAGATCTCTCACAATATCAACAAACGTATGCTGTTATTTTGTCTGCCAAGATCTGTCTACTTCATCATTTTGTTATAAATAATATGTATTTGGAATATATTACTATATTCAAGGTTGTACACTGTACACTCTATACTGTACACTGTACAGTTTACACTATACAGTAATGTTTATTTATTAAAAATATCAAATGACGATTATTCCATTAAATTATTGATTAATAGAAATGGAAGAATTACAAATCAATCATAGAATAGAAATAAGCGGAAAAGGATTGCAAGGAAAAGTTGCTTTTATTGGAAACACGCAGTTCGCAACAGGTTGCCTACGACAACTCGCAATACTTACCTAGTTACCACGGTAAACTTACTTTTTACATTCGCGAATGTATTTTAAAACAAATTTTAAACAGCTTAATTTTACTCGATTATATCATTCCTATTATTCAACAAACTCCGCAGCCATGCGTTATAAATACGATTGCACTATGCCATAACTTCGACGCCTATGCTATGCCATAACTTCGACGCCTATGCTATGCCATAACTTAGACGCATATGCTATGCCATAACTTAGACGCATATGCTATGCCATAACTTCGACGCATATGCTATGCTATAACTTAGACACATATGCTATGCCATAACTTCGACGCCTCTGCTATGCCATAACTTAGACGCATATGCTATGCCATAACTTAGACGCATATGCTATGCCATAACTTCGACGCATATGCTATGCCATAACTTAGACGCATATGCTATGCCATAACTTCGACGCATATGCTATGCCATAACTTAGACGCATATGCTATGCCATAACTTCGACGCATATGCTATGCCATAACTTAGACGCATATGCTATGCCATAACTTCGACGCATATGCTATGCCATAACTTAGACGCATATGCTATGCCATAACTTAGACGCATATGCTATGCCATAACTTCGACGCATATGTTATGCCATAACTTCGACGCATATGCTATAACATAACTTAGACGCATATGCTATGCCATAACTTAGACGCATATGCTATGCCATAACTTAGACGCATATGCTATGCCATAACTTAGACGCATATGCTATTCCATAACTTCGACGCATATGTTATGCCATAACTTAGACGCCTCTGCTATGCCATAACTTAGACGCATATGCTATTCCATAACTTCGACGCATATGTTATTCCATAACTTCGACGCATATGCTATGCCATAACTTAGACGCCTCTGCTATGCCATAACTTCGACGCATATGCTATTCCATAACTTAGACGCCTCTGCTATGCCATAACTTCGACGCCTATGCTATAACATAACTTCGACGCATATGCTATGCCATAACTTCAACGCCTATGCTATAACATAACTTCGACGCATATGTTATGCCATAACTTCGACGCATATGCTATGCCATAACTTAGACGCCTCTGCTATGCCATAACTTCGACGCCTATGCTATAACATAACTTCGACGCATATGCTATGCCATAACTTCAATGCCTATGCTATAACATAACTTCGACGCATATGTTATGCCATAACTTCGACGCATATGCTATGCCATAACTTAGACGCATATGCTATGCCATAACTTCAACGCCTATGCTATAACATAACTTCGACACATATGCTATAACATAACTTCGACGCCTATGCTATGCCATAACTTCGACACATATTCTATACCGGATCTAACTTAGTGTTCATTACTCAACTCGTCAAGCTCTAAACAGCTCTTTACAGCTCTTTTAAAGCTCTTTACATTATCGGATAGCCTTCATAATTGTTAATTATTTCGACATAAGATATTTTAGTACACGATTAACATTATCCGATAGATACTTATATATACTTATCTTGTTTATTTTCATACATTGATATAATATATATATATATTATATTATATACGTTAATATTTAAAGCACATAATATACAAATATGAATTAGTATTTGTTAATATAATTCATTTAATGTAATAATTTACATACTCATTAATATAATTCATGTTTAAATTAGATATATTTAAACTATTATATTTTTAACTTCTCATATTCAAATTAAATTTTTTATATAGTTTTAATAAATTATATATATTTATTTGAAATACAAATTCATATATAATTATTGATTCTAATTTTATTTTTATAATAACTGTTATTTACAGGTAAATGGATTGGAGTTGCCCTAGATCTCCCGAATGGTAAGAATGATGGCAGTATACAAGGTGAACGCTACTTCACATGTGAACCAAACCACGGCATGTTTGTTCGAAGCACACAGGTCTTGGTTAAAATCATTATATTGTATTATATTTCAAAAAGCAATTAGAAATAACTGATCCCAATACCCACTATTTCGTCTATAGTTATCATTGGTGCAAGGTGGTTCAGTTGTTGGAACAGACTCGGAAGATGTTAAAAAAAAGTCAATAACCTCCGGTTTAAAAAAACCCACTTCTACTCGGTTTAATTCAGGTAATTCATAAAAAATGTAATATTTTCTAATATTTCTATGCAATTTTCAATATTTAAAATCCTATAGCAACTCAATAATAATGATAATAATGATAATAATAATAATAATAATAATAATAATAATAATAATAATAATAATAATAATAATAATAATAATAATAATAATAATAATAATAATAATAATAATAATAATAATAATAATAATAATAATAATAATAATAATAATAATAATAATAATAATAATAATAATAATAATAATAATAATAATAATAATAATAATAATAATAATAATAATAATAATAATAATAATAATAATAATAATAATAATAATAATAATAATAATAATAATAATAATAATAATAATAATAATAATAATAATAATAATAATAATAATAATAATAATAATAATAATAATAATAATAATAATAATAATAATAATAATAATAATAATAATAATAATAATAATAATAATAATGGTAATGGTAATGGTAATGGTAATGGTAATGGTAATGGTAATGGTAATGGTAATGGTAATGGTAATGGTAATGGTAATGGTAATGGTAATGGTAATGGTAATGGTAATGGTAATGGTAATGGTAATGGTAATGGTAATGGTAATGGTAATGGTAATGGTAATGGTAATGGTAATGGTAATGGTAATGGTAATGGTAATGGTAATGGTAATGGTAATGGTAATGGTAATGGTAATGGTAATGGTAATGGTAATGGTAATGGTAATGGTAATGGTAATGGTAATGGTAATGGTAATGGTAATGGTAATGGTAATGGTAATGGTAATGGTAATGGTAATGGTAATGGTAATGGTAATGGTAATGGTAATGGTAATGGTAATGGTAATGGTAATGGTAATGGTAATGGTAATGGTAATGGTAATGGTAATGGTAATGGTAATGGTAATGGTAATGGTAATGGTAATGGTAATGGTAATGGTAATGGTAATGGTAATGGTAATGGTAATGGTAATGGTAATGGTAATGGTAATGGTAATGGTAATGGTAATGGTAATGGTAATGGTAATGGTAATGGTAATGGTAATGGTAATGGTAATGGTAATGGTAATGGTAATGGTAATGGTAATGGTAATGGTAATGGTAATGGTAATGGTAATGGTAATGGTAATGGTAATGGTAATGGTAATGGTAATGGTAATGGTAATGGTAATGGTAATGGTAATGGTAATGGTAATGGTAATGGTAATGGTAATGGTAATGGTAATGGTAATGGTAATGGTAATGGTAATGGTAATGGTAATGGTAATGGTAATGGTAATGGTAATGGTAATGGTAATGGTAATGGTAATGGTAATGGTAATGGTAATGGTAATGGTAATGGTAATGGTAATGGTAATGGTAATGGTAATGGTAATGGTAATGGTAATGGTAATGGTAATGGTAATGGTAATGGTAATGGTAATGGTAATGGTAATGGTAATGGTAATGGTAATGGTAATGGTAATGGTAATGGTAATGGTAATGGTAATGGTAATGGTAATGGTAATGGTAATGGTAATGGTAATGGTAATGGTAATGGTAATGGTAATGGTAATGGTAATGGTAATGGTAATGGTAATGGTAATGGTAATGGTAATGGTAATGGTAATGGTAATGGTAATGGTAATGGTAATGGTAATGGTAATGGTAATGGTAATGGTAATGGTAATGGTAATGGTAATGGTAATGGTAATGGTAATGGTAATGGTAATGGTAATGGTAATGGTAATGGTAATGGTAATGGTAATGGTAATGGTAATGGTAATGGTAATGGTAATGGTAATGGTAATGGTAATGGTAATGGTAATGGTAATGGTAATGGTAATGGTAATGGTAATGGTAATGGTAATGGTAATGGTAATGGTAATGGTAATGGTAATGGTAATGGTAATGGTAATGGTAATGGTAATGGTAATGGTAATGGTAATGGTAATGGTAATGGTAATGGTAATGGTAATGGTAATGGTTATGGTAAAGATAATGAGAATGAGAATGATAATGTTAATGTTAATGTTAATAATAATAATAATAATAATAATAATAATAATCATAATAATCATAATAATCATAATAATCATAATAATCATAATAATCATAATAATCATAATAATCATAATAATCATAATGATAATAATAATGATAATAATAATAAAATATTACAAAATAATTTATTTATCATTAGCCTATATTTTACTTACATAATATTTAATTAAACTATATTTAAGTTAACATATATATAATTTTGATTAAATCTTATTTTACATAAAGAAATAGTTTATTGTATAAGTATTGTCTATAAATACATATATCTCAAGTTAAATATAGCTTGACACAATACCTTAATAATAGCATCTCGAATGAAAACTCCAAGTAAGTTAATGTAATCAATTTAAGGCTTACAACTCATTGTTAATAAGTATAAAGTTTATTATTTTATCAACCATGGGCTGTTATTTGTTGCTATTCAATTCCGAACTCCATTAATCGCCAATCTACTAATTTTATATTCACTTTTGCCAATTTTTACTATAAGCATTATGTACCAGATCTCTAATATATATATTATTTTATTGCAATAATATTCTACTATTACGTACCAGTTTTAAATCTAAGTTATAATTGCTAAATAATATCCATTATTTTTATTAATATTCTAAATTATAAAATAGTATTCACATGACAAACATACTCTTGAGCTGCATCAGATTACGGACATGTTTAAACATTATCAGAGTAAATTTGCAGACATGTTCAATTTATAAAATGTGATATTTTCATGCAACTGGGAAAATTAAATTGATCTTGTTATATTTTATAATATTCATATTCATATTGTATCATATTCCATTTACAATATTTGATTCATGATATCAATAGCATTAACAATTGAATTAACAATATGATTAACAGTAGGATCTTTCTAACAAATGGTTAATGGTCATAATGCAGATGTAAATTAAGCAATAACAAATTCAGAGTAGACAATGTTTTATTAGATAACATTAATATTATAATGTTAAAATTATATTTACTAAATTTTAAATTTTCTAATTTAATTTTACAATTTATGTAAATAATAGTAGAATACAGAAATATACGATACATATTAATAAAATAACATAGCATATATTCCACCAAACATATATCATTATTATATAATATATATATTATATATATTTATATATCTTATATATATAACTATATATAATATCAATTATATTACAAATTTCTTCAAATTTTTTTCAATAATCAGCTTTCTCCTATCTACTTCAATAATTACTATTAATGCATATAAAAAGTCTATATAATGCTAAATTACCTGACAATAGAATATATGCAACTAATTTAAAATATTATTTATTAGAATGTAATTTTAAAAGTTTAAAAATATTGTTTCTTCATTTGCAACCAATAATTTATTACATATCTATGCTGCTCAGTAATGTGGTATTGTGAATTTACTCTGTGATAATTTACTCCGCAAATAAAACCCCAGTGATATACCTATATTAACCTATATAAACCCCAGATATACGTATATTCTAGGCCCACGTACGCTCGTCATGTTAACACTATATAAAGCATGACGCCAAATATCATTTCATGAAATTTAACAGTAACTTTGTATGTCATTTTAAACCCCATGCAGGCTTTGCTAATCGAACTCCTATAATATGAAATAAAAGACAATTATTCTGAAATTATTCCTACATAATATTTTGTTTATAATTAGAAAATATATTTATTCAAAAAAATTTGTATTTACTTGAAACTTGAAACATGTTAAAAAATTATTTTATTTCATCTTAACAAACATATCATATTTATATTAATTATTATGTTATATAGATTAATATTAAGCTAATAATATTTTAACTTTTTTTACCGCTTCCCATCTTCACATTTAATTAATATGCGAATATTAAGCCCTCAATTAGTTTCTTTTATTCTTGTTATTATTAATCCTATTTTATGAATGACAGAATCATATGGAAGGAAGGCATCAGTGGAGGTTTACATGATATCCCATCTGTTTATGTTTTTGAGACGAATACACATTTTATGATATATTAATTTATAATAATTTTGCACTAAAAATATATGTACATACTAATATAAATATATTGGTACGGTTTTTGATTGCTTTTTTAGAATATTTGTTATTATAACATCTAAAGTAGAATTACTAATTGTCCCCTCTCAACTGTAACTATACAGACGTCATCAGCTTCAGTTTTCCCGACTCCTGATCGCTCGAAAGCCGCAGATCCTGAAATTCAAACTACCGGCGACGTTTTACAGTCTACACCTGTAGCTTCGTGTACTTCGTTGGTGTCGAAAATGAACAAAACCTCGACTTCAAAGCCGGCCAAGTTGTCTCCGCCGCAAGTCGCTAGACAAAAATCCTCTTCGCTCCATAACTCATCTAAGATAAACACACCGCAAGCCTCCGCAAAAATTTCTCCGGCATCGGGATCCTCCACAAAAATGCATCCCGTTTCCGGCGCGAAATCGTCGGCGAAGAAATTTACCCCTCCGGCGAAATTGGCGGTCCGATCTCTCCAAAAGCCATCCGTAACCAGAAAATCTAAGGAAGACATAATCGCCGCCGTGGAAATCGAAGTGCCCGCAGGCGATGAAGTAAGCGAACGCTTTGCTAACATCGACGCCCTGTCAAACCCACGCGGGCAACTCATCGCCAAACTTATGGCAGAAGAAAAACAGTTGCAAGAAAATCTCGACTCCATTATGGTTTGTTGTTGTTTTTAATATTACTTTTCAATCAATCGTTAGTGATGAATAGATCATATCTTACCGTATACGTTAGTAATCGTATATCCGCCTACTTTAGAAACAAAGAACACAGTATAAGTTGAAGTTAAAGGAGAAATTTAAAATCAATATACAGATGGAACAGGTTAAAATAGTATATTTAAATAATTATTGAAATAAAATATTAAATATTTAAATAAAATATTTTGTTATGTTTATTTATCTACAATATTTACAATAGTTTATAGTTAACATAGCTGAATAATAGTTAACAGAATACAAGGAGAGGTATAATTCCCAACTTTCAGATTTGAAAAATCAAATAAAACTCGATGAAAAGGTAAAATTAAAATTAGTATATTATTAATTAGTTCAGATTCGTAAGAAAGTAATTCATTAATAATCTATTTCGTAAATCACTATTTTCCTAGACCTATATCCTCAATAATTCCTTATGCAATATTATCTAGGCTCTCCCTCATTTTAGGAGAAACTTGAACTCACGGAGAGCTTTCATAGCTACAAGGAAGAGTTTAGCGAACAAGCAGATTACGTTGAATTACTAACTCTTGATAAGGAAATGGCTGAGGAAAAAGTTAACCTCCGACCTATTACATCGATATCTACTCACGTTACCTTAAATATCAATTTCTACAACATTAAAATATTACCTCATTAAATACTCTCCTACCTTTACATTGACTCATGTTACCTTAAATATCAATTCCTACAACATTAAGATGTTACCTCTAGCATTAAATACCCTCCTACCTTTAAATTAACTCGAGCAAACTTTACACTATACTCAGAACCTAAGAAATATATAAGAATATTAAATAAAAATTAAACATAGTTTATTTTTACTTACACTTTTATTATATAATAATAAAACTAAATTAACTTGAATGTTTTTCTAGGTAGTTGATTCTATCATTTTTGATTTATTGATTTCATAAATATGATATAATTATCTAACATTTTACAGAGATTTATACTTTTGTCTATAATGGCAAATTATTATTACACTATTACCGTTTTCTTTCATGTTAATCTCTTCCAATCGTAGACATCCCATTCCACAGATTGACTCCTATGAATCAGAAATGAAAATTCTCCAAGAAAACATTAATGAGAAAATCGTCGATTACGAATGTTTGAAGAAGGAAATCAGCAATATTGGTGAGAGGGTTTTGGAGTTACTGATTAGTCGTTATTTCTGATGATTGTAATATACCAATAAACAATGATTTTCAATAAGTTAGGTTATATTCATTGTACTTGATATTCATTTTTATCGATAACTTTGGCACATCTCAATTGACTACAATTTATTATTTTTTAAATATTTATATTTATTTTAATTGTTTTCTTAGATACAGAAGAAGAATTTATTGCCAACGACTTTAAGATAAAACAATGTCAACAGCAAATCCAACGACTACAGGAGGAATTGCTAAAGTTATTATAATGATATTCTGTAGTTCACTAAATATAGTTAGTAAGGAATGCATTTAGCTATCTAATAGGTATTTTATAAGTTAATAAGGTATTACATAAGTTAATAAGTTATTACATTTAGCTATCTTTATAACTTTATAAATTTCACATTTGATGTTTTTGTTTTTAAAATATTGTAAACCATCTCATGAAACATTAATTTCTTAGTTTAACTAATTATAATAATAATCTACTGATTTACATTGATTACATTTTAATTTATTTTGTGCATTAAATACTTTAACTTGCAATTTATTAAATAAATAATTATTAAAATTTCTTTTACATTCAGATAAAATAGTTCTTTTATTTTGATGAAGATATAATTTAAATTATAATAAATTTTGTAAACAATGAAGAGATATTTTCCTAAGTCCTAATACCATCAAAGAGAATGTTCTACAAATAAAATTATAAAATTGCCTCCCTTAGATAATAACTCCCTTAAAAGTGACATCCTTTTCAAAGAGAAATACTGTTAGGATAAAGCCTCCTATCAAATGACCTCCCTTGGGAGCTTCCTCAGTTATAAACCCGATAATAATACAAATTCCTATAAAATGTTCTTAAGAGAATTCCCCAAAATGAGAAATTTTAAAAGTCCTACCTAAGAAACCTCTTTATGCTTCAACGGAAGTTCCCATTTAAAGAGATAACACTCTAATAGAACCCCATACACTTTCAGTGAAAGAAACTCGACGAATGCTAATCGAGCCGAACAGCAGATCTTGGAGATACAACACGATGAAGATACTAAGACCCTGGAAGAGCTAGAGGTGAAGAATCGGTCAAGCGAAACCGAAATAAAAGCTAAAGAAAAGCGATCAATGTTTCTTATTGAACAGGTACAAAATAAACCCATCTGATCAATATTCTCTTCACTCAAGTAACACACTCCCGACGTCACTCCCAATCCCACTCCCAATCCCACTCCAACTCAAACTGCCACTCCTATAAGATTGACACGGCTCAGGAATCTCTGGAGTTTATCGAGAAGATCACAGTCAAAATTTTAGACGCCGAAGAAAATGTTTTCAAGTTGGAAGAAGAGAAAACCGATTTTGTTCGTTGATTTAAACACCAAAATAGACCAAAGTTCTATTTATGGAATTCAATCTCTAATCCTTCATGCATGAAATATAGAATATATATTCTCATTATTGTACTATGAAACATTGACTTGCAATCACACAGTTATAACTGATCATTTGTTCAATCTTAATCGTATCTTCGAAAAAATTTCCTGTAATTGCCAACTCTTAAACCTTTAAACCACTACTTTGACCCCGTTAATACAGGGGATTCAAATTACAGGGAATTCAATTAGACATCTAGTAACTTCTTCTCTAACCTCAACCCACTTGCCCATTTTTCCATTAAATCTCTTCAGATTGACCTTCCGTGACATCATTTGCTTAACCTTTAACCCTCAGGAGAATATCTGCGAAGTCAATGAAGGCATAAAGGAATCAATTCGCGATCGTGAGCTTGACCTCATCGGTCAAATCGAGGTGGCTTCGAATCACGGTGTCACCTTACGTAATAAAGTTGACGCTTCGGTGTCGATTGTAAATGACCATAAACGTACTGTGGTCCAGTTTCAGGCACAACTCGCCGCACCAGCAATGGTTGGTAGGTAGCACCCAACGTTTGGTACACGTGTGCCCAGAGTTTGAGTACACGTGTACCCAGAGTTTGAGTACACGTTTACCTAGAGTTTGAGTACATGTGTACCAAGAGTTTGGGGGTATATGTATACAGATTATGAGTATATGTGCACAGCTTTTGAGTATGTACCTATATTCTAGGTACATCTGCGCCTATACTTTGAGTATATTTATATTTAGTACATTGAATCTTTTCTACTTTATTTGTTTTTTCTTAGAAAAACAATATCATAAAACCAATCAATTAAATTAATAGCAAATCTTAATATTGATTGGTTATTGCCAACTGCATTATATTAATATTCTTATATACCAATATGAACATTACAATTTATATTTCAAGTTCTATACACCCGCTACAGGAGACACAACAGAATCAACCAGATGTCAAGCAGTCGAAAGAAATACCCCTCGACGCTGAAGTTACTCCTACTGACGAATTAGCTACGTCGTCTCCATCATTATCACCCGCGTCCGCTGACCTAGATATCGGTCAGCAGCCCGTCATCACCGATCTAGACGTGGAATTAAATTGCATCGTCAGCAAAAATGCCGAAGACTATATGCTTTTGCTGAAACGTTTTTGTCCGCAATCGTACGCTGATAGAGCAGGTTAGAGGTTAGAGGTTAAAATGTTAGTATTAGATAGTAGTGGGAGTACAATGATTAAAATGTATGTATTCTAGTTTAGCGTCCACTGATGACCTAGTTAGATCTATACATTGTCGACTGATGAGCTAGTTAGATATATACCTTGTTCACTGATGACCTAGTTAGATCTATACATTGTCCACTGATGACCTAGTCAGATCTATACCTTGACCACTGTAATTTTTGTTTTTTCATTCATTTGTCTATTGGTAATTGTGAGAATCTATTTTCCTTTATTGTCTAATGTAAACTTTCTATCTAAACTTTAAACCTAACACCCACAAATAGGAGCATTTGATAGCATTGCGTTAATCACGATTCTACCTCGAATGCTTTACAAGTCGGAACTTATCTGTACAATCACTGCTGACCTAGTTAGATATATACATTGTCCACTACTGACCTAGTTAGATATATACATTGTCCACTGCTGACCTAGTTAGATATATACATTGTCCACTGCTGACCTAGTTAGATATATAAATTGTCCACTGCTGGACTAGTTAGATATATACATTGTCCACTGCCTACCTAGTTAGATATATATATTGTCCACTGCTGACCTAATTAGATATATACATTGTCAACTGCTGACCTAGTTAGATATATACATTGTCCACTGCTGACATAGTTAGATATATACATTGTCCACTGCTGACCTAGTTAGATCAATTCCTTGTCCTCTGCTGGACTAAGATCTATACATTGTCCACTGCTGACCTAGTTATATCTATACATTGTCTACAGCTTAGCTAGTTAGATCTGTACCTTGTCCACCTATGATATATATCCCACAATACCTCTGTTGATAATAGCCGTGTAAGTAAAACGTACTCTGGTCCGCTAGATTTCGATTCCGGACTCGTTGAGCCGTGAACAGGTTTTGTTTGCGAGTCAAATCAAACTGTTCGTGTTCACGCGCCTCTTCCTCTTCCAACTGAATAGTGTTTCACTAGCTGTCGGGCGTCTAGAGGAGTTAGTACGACTTCACCTCTGCAATAAGTCTGCTAGCCACACCATCACTAACCACTCCCCTTCACTAACCACTCCCCTTGACTAACCACTCCCCTTCACTAACCACGCCCCTTCATTAACCACTCCCCTTCACTAACCACTCCCCTTCACTAACCACGCCCCTTCATTAACCACTCCCCTTCACTAACCACTCCCCTTCACTAACCACTACCCTTCACTAACCACTCCCCTTCACTAACCACTCCCCTTCACTAACCACTCCCCTTCACTAACCACTCCCCTTCACTAACCACTCCCCTTCACTAACCACTCCCCTTCACTAACCACTCCCTTTCACTAACCACTCCCCTTCACTAACCACTCCCCTTCACTAACCACTCCCCTTCACTAACCACTCCCCTTCACTAACCACTCCCCATCACTAACCACTCCCCTTCACTAACCACTCCCATTCACTAAACACTCCCCTTCACTAAACACTCCCATTCACTAACCCCTCCCCTTCACTAACCAATTCCCACTCATAACCATGAGTGGGAATTCTATTTCATTCCCTCCAGCCACACCTTCGTTCTAATCTACCCCTACCCCAACCTCGCTCCATCTCTAAGTACCCGCACCCATACCCATGAGCCCTCCGTCGCTTATGCTTTCACTTACGTCCAGCCTGACGTGCCACTGCCCTCCGGACGTATTCAACAAGCTAATACATTCCGCCGAGACGATGAGGAGCCGCGAGTCAGCCTTCGACGTCGTACTTGACCTCATCCTCGCCAACAAACTCGACGATCGACTGTCCTTGGAGCCGCTGGCGAAACTGCACTCCTACGTCCTGGTCAGCGAACGTTCGGCTTACTTTGCGACCGCTTTTAGTTCCCGGTTTCATTTAAATTCACCATTTTGTGAAATTTAAAGATTATGTTAAATATGGACATCAAATTTACAAACTTTTGATATTATATTTACGTAGTTTATCACTTTTATCTCTAATAAATACTGGATTATACCGGTTATATCTATACTAAACTAGACAGGTTCTGATTAGAATAAATTAGAACTGTTTAAACTAGAAAGGTTAGAACTAGGCTCTATTATACCAGCTAGACTAATCTAGATTGGTTATAAAAAACTGAACTATACCAGTTAACACTAGTTTAAATAAGACCGGTTAGAACTAGATTTAGTAGTTTCGTCAGTTTTAGTTATCTAAATAATTCTATAAAACCATCGAATATTTAATATATTTGTAGACGAGGATAATGGTGAATTCGCTAAAATATCCCCCAGGTGCCCTAACCATCTACTTCATTTCAGCGTATACTGGATGAGGTCAACGCTGTATTTAGCTACACGGACCCCGAGGCTCGTATCTTCGACCATATTAGAAACTCTAACGTTGCCCTGGATTGCATACAACAAAACTCGTCTTGCCTGAAACTGCTTCTTTGCGTTTGTATACTTTCGCATGTAGAATATATTTGAACAATTGACGTTTTAATTAAACAAACTGAAAATTAAGCCTCTGAAAATTACGAATATTTGTAATCTATTCATTATAAAATGCTTTTTTCCCAATTTTACTTAAGAAATCATAAAATCATAAAATTTTCCTTAAATTGACTTTAAAAAATTCTTAATTTGTTTTCAATAAATGATTAATAATTTACAAAATTACCATGTGTCATTACTTTTCTGAAACACATGATAAAATAGTCTTTCGTGGTATTAATAACAATCGAATGCGATCTACAATGACATTTGTCGAATATTCTTATAGAAACGCATATAAATAAAAGGATATTTATACATTTTTATTTTTGAACTATTGTCATATAATAAATCTCCCAAATTTAAGAGATTGTTATATAAAGAATTTAATGTAAGTTTAAAGGATTCCGATTGAATTATTGTCGCTAAATTATATGCAATTAGTGATAACATTATAATTTGCATTATGAATATTTTTCTAAAAAATACATTAGGAGCTGTATCAAAACAAATTATAGATTTGATATAGAAATTTATCAACAAATAAAATTATAATATTATTTATTTGCAACTAAATGATATAGAATCTTGTGATTACAGATTGGTCTTGATACTTGCGATGCCTCAATTGTACTGAAAGACATAGATTCTTCTATTAGCAACACCAGGGCTTTACTAAATGAGGTTAGAAATATTAAAATGCTCGTAGAAAATATGAACAATTCACAATCCAACTAATTCTAATTTATTATTCAATTGATATGCTTTTTAAAACATATATGAATCAATAGGATATTATAAAATGATATCCTACAATTCAACATATACATTGCATTACTACTCAATACTCAATACATATTTTCAATGCCTTTAGATCTCAGATTACTTGAATGTGCAGAAGGGATCTTTCACTTTTGAGACTACTTCGACCCTACATAACTTTGATTGTTATCAGGTGACCTTGAGATGCCTGGTAATGACTTTGAATGCAACGACAATAGCATGTATTCACAAAGTAAATATTGAAACAGGTACATCAAATATAAATACTATAATTACTATAATTAATCCCATCAAAAAAAATATTAACTAAAAAATCAATTTGATATTTTATATCCGATATTATATTTAAATGAGTTATATTATATATTTTATATATATGTTAAACATATTCAAATAATTTTAAAATAATATAAATAAATAATAA
Source organism: Osedax frankpressi (assembly GCA_964035775.1). Lineage (NCBI taxonomy): Eukaryota > Metazoa > Annelida > Polychaeta > Sabellida > Siboglinidae > Osedax > Osedax frankpressi. The sequence continues at coordinate 37,523,439 of OZ038314.1, read as the reverse complement.
ATAAATAAGAAATAAAGTAGTAATTTAAATTGAAAATAAAATGTACTATTAATTATTAATAGTATATTAATTTAGTAAATAATAATATGGAATATTATATTTTAATTTAATTTTTTACGTTATTATATTTTTAGTTCAAAATTTGTAATATAAATATAAATTTATACATTAATTACAATTTTGAATTATGATCTCTTACCTAAACTTTCAATAAAATAATCTTCCTATTCTTTTTATCCTCATCGATTTAAAATTTATTAATAAATTTTATGCATTAAAATTAATTAATATGACCATATTTTTAGAATACAAATATAAGTAAAATTTTAATTTTATCATATGTATAATATTTACATCTAAAATAATTAAAAATAATGATTTAAACTAAATAATCTTTTAAACAATGCATTATTTCAGAAAGAATGGATAAAAGTGAAATAGGTTTGAGAGCTGAAGAGTTACATTAGCCATATGCATTATATAGATAGAATATTACGCCTTCTAGCATGCTTTTAGACAAATTAGACAATAGAATTATATTTGTTTCTGCTTTTTATTGTGGATCACACATCTTAAGTAACACATCTTAAAGATCTTAACATCTTAAAGATCTTAACATCTTAAAGATCTTAATATCTTAAAGATCTTAACATCTTAAAGATCTTAATATCTTAAAGAGCTTAACATCTTAAATAGCTTAACATCTTAAAGAGCTTAACATCTTAAAGAGCTTAACATCTTAAGCAACACATCTTAAAGATCTTAACATCTTAAAGATCTTAATATCTTAAAGAGCTTAACATCTTAAAGAGCTTAATATCTTAAAGAGCTTAATATCTTAAAGAGCTTAACATCTTAAAGATCTTAATATCTTAAAGAGCTTAACATCTTAAAGAGCTTAATATCTTAAAGAGCTTAACATCTTAAAGATCTTAACATCTTAAAGATCTTAACATCTTAAAGAGCTTAATATCTTAAAGAGCTTAACATCTTAAAGAGCTTAATATCTTAAAGATCTTAACATCTTAAAGAGCTTAACATCTTAAAGAGCTTAACATCTTAAAGAGCTTAACATCTTAAGCAACACATCTTAAAGATCTTAACATCTTAAAGATCTTAATATATTAAAGAGCTTAACATCTTAAAGAGCTTAATATCTTAAAGAGCTTAACATCTTAAAGAGCTTAATATCTTAAAGAGCTTAACATCTTAAAGAGCTTAACATCTTAAAGAGCTTAATATCTTAAAGAGCTTAACATCTTAAAGAGCTTAACATCTTAAAGAGCTTAACATCTTAAGCAACACATTTTAAAGATCTTAACATCTTAAAGATCTTAATATATTAAAGAGCTTAACATCTTAAAGAGCTTAGCATCTTAAAGATCTTAACATCTTAAAGATCTTAACATCTTAAAGAGCTTAACATCTTAAAGAGCTTAACATCTTAAAGAGCTTAACATCTTAAAGAGCTTAACATTTTAAATAGCTAAACTTTAGCATCTTAAATAGCTAAACTTTAATATCTTAAATAGCTAAACTTTAATATCTTAAATAGCTAAACTTTAGCATCTTAAATAGCTAAACTTTAGCATCTTAAATATCTAAACTTTAACATTTTAAATAGCTAAACTTTAATATCTTAAATAGCTAAACTTTAAAATCTTAAATAGTTAAACTACACGGCTATTAAAGAATGGAATCACAATTTTTTACCTGCTTCTACATAATTGATTATGTAATAATACAGGATATGATTATATAATCAAACTAATTACATAATACTTATTTATTACGTTTTATCCTATTTTAATCCAGGTGTGATATACGTATTTTAACAATATGGAAATCAATATATAAGCACATTTTCAGTGTTCAATATAGAGAATCCGGATGCATCTGCTAATTCTCATTCCATATACATTTTGAATGCTTTACTATGCAGATTTAATTGCTGAGTGTCTAGACATTCTTAAATAATCTCAGCTTTGTAATATTCACAATAATATCCGAGCTAAGGTAATAATTCGCTGAACTCGGTGGTTGCTTTTGTATGTCCATCAACATCGATAATGAACTCACTCCTAATAATACACATCTAAGATAATATGTTTATTTAAAGCAATATTTTACAAATGCACTTCAGAATGTAATTGAATATCTTAATATACACTTTATTCATATGTTCTTTTTTACCATTTAAAATCTAATTATTATATGTAATAAATCATTATCTTTCTAGATTACTCTTATATTCTTATTAAGTATTCCATTATTTACCCCGCTAACAATCTAGATACAATAATATACGTTACCACCTACAGATAGTATTGGCATCTCGGCTCAACACCTCTCCAAACAACTTAAAGATGATTTTAACGACCAATTTAAGTCGTCGAATCAAAAAGACATCAAGTTATTATTCTATTTCACTTTGAATTTTTGCGAAAATACAAAATAAATCAAATGTTCATTTAAATTAAGATATAATTTATAGCGTAGAATATATGAAATTTGTTTGCATTCGGTTTCATAAACAGATCCACTGGTAAAGAGATCCTTCATACTTGGATTGAATTTAAAGATCGTCTTACTAGTGGAACATACCATACCAATAGAGGTGATCATTGCCAAAAGGTGCTTATTTTGCTTATTTAACAAATGCTCGTGATATTACTGCCCTACTAAACTAGACTCCGAACATAAATGTATATTATTAGCATTTATCTTTACTGCATTGTAGCAATCACATTTATTTCAAAATTGTTTTCACTTAATTATTCTATCCACAAATTCTCCAACCCGCTAATAAAGGCAAACGCGAACTCTTTACAAATATTTTCCGAGAGAATGAAAGAGAAGGAAGCCGAACACGAGGGGAAGAAGACGGATTTAGCAGTTAGCAAACAAGAGAATCATGTACTCAGGGTACAGATGAAGAAACAGGTGTGTTACCCTAGATGGAACCACTTCATTATTACCACTTCATCATTACCACTTCATCATTACCACTTCATCATTACCACTTCATCATTACCACTTCATCATTACCACTTCATTATTACCACTTCATCATTACCACTTCATCATTACCACTTCATCATTACCACTTCATCATTACCACTTCATCATTACCACTTCATCATTACCACTTCATCATTACCACTTCATTACCACTTCATCATTACCACTTCATCATTACCACTTCATCATTACCACTTCATCATTACCACTTCATCATTACCACTTCATCATTACCACTTCATCATTACCACTTCATCATTACCACTTCATCATTACCACTTCATCATTACCACTTCATTACCACTTCATCATTACCACTTCATCATTACCACTTCATCATTACCACTTCATCATTACCACTTCATCATTACCACTTCATTACCACTTCATCATTACCACTTCATCATTACCACTTCATCATTACCACTTCATCATTACCACTTCATCATTACCACTTCATCATTACCACTTCATCATTACCACTTCATCATTACCACTTCATCATTACCACTTTATCATTACCACTTCATCATTACCACTTCATCATTACCACTTCATTACCACTTCATCATTACCACTTCATCATTACCACTTCATTACCACTTCATCATTACCACTTCATCATTACCACTTCATCATTACCACTTCATCATTACCACTTCATCATTACCACTTCATTACCACTTCATCATTACCACTTCATTACCACTTCATTACCACTTCATCATTACCACTTCATCATTACCACTTTATCATTACCACTTCATCATTACCACTTCATCATTACCACTTCATCATTACCACTTCATCATTACCACTTCATCATTACCACTTCATCATTACCACTTCATCATTACCACTTCATCATTACCACTTCATCATTACCACTTCATCATTACCACTTCATCATTACCACTTCATCATTACCACTTCATCATTACCACTTCATCATTACCACTTCATCATTACCACTTCATCATTACCACTTCATCATTACCACTTCATCATTACCACTTCATCATTACCACTTCATCATTACCACTTCATCATTACCACTTCATTACCACTTCATCATTACCACTTCATCATTACCACTACATCATTACCACTTCATTATTACCACTTCATCATTACCACTTCATCATTACCACTACATCATTACCACTTCATCATTACCACTTCATCATTACCACTTCATCATTACCACTTCATCATTACCACTTCATCATTACCACTTCATCATTACCACTTCATCATTACCACTTCATTACCACTTCATCATTACCACTTCATCATTACCACTTCATCATTACCACTTCATCATTACCACTTCATCATTACCACTTCATCATTACCACTTCATCATTACCACTTCATCATTACCACTTCATCATTACCACTTCATCATTACCACTTCATCATTACCACTTCATCATTACCACTTCATCATTACCACTTCATCATTACCACTTCATCATTACCACTTCATCATTACCACTTCATCATTACCACTTCATCATTACCACTTCATAATTACCACTTCATCATTACCACTTCATTACCACTTCATCATTACCACTTCATCATTACCACTTCATCATTACCACTTCATCATTACCACTTCATTACCACTTCATCATTACCACTTCATCATTACCACTTCATCATTACCACTTCATTACCACTTCATCATTACCACTTCATCATTACCACTTCATCATTACCACTTCATCATTACCACTTCATTACCACTTCATCATTACCACTTCATCATTACCACTACATCATTACCACTTCATTATTACCACTTCATCATTACCACTTCATCATTACCACTACATCATTACCACTTCATCATTACCACTTCATCATTACCACTTCATCATTACCACTTCATCATTACCACTTCATCATTACCACTTCATCATTAACACTTCATCATTACCACTTCATCATTACCACTTCATCATTACCACTACATCATTACCACTTCATCATTACCACTTCATCGTTACCACTTCATCATTACCACTTCATCGTTACCACTTCATCGTTACCACTTCATCATTACCACTTCATCATTACCACTTCATCATTACCACTTCATCATTACCACTTCATCATTACCACTTCATCATTACCACTACATCATTACCACTTCATCATTACCACTTCATCATTACCACTTCATCATTACCACTTCATCATTACCACTTCATCATTACCACTTCATCATTACCACTTCATCATTACCACTTCATCATTACCACTTCATCATTACCACTTCATCATTACCACTTCATTACCACTTCATCATTACCACTTCATCATTACCACTTCATCATTACCACTTCATCATTACCACTTCATCATTACCACTTCATCATTACCACTTCATCATTACCACTTCATCATTACCACTTCATCATTACCACTTCATCATTACCACTTCATCATTACCACTTCATTACCACTTCATCATTACCACTTCATCATTACCACTTCATCATTACCACTTCATCATTACCACTTCATCATTACCACTTCATCATTACCACTTCATCATTACCACTTCATCATTACCACTTCATCATTACCACTTCATCATTACCACTTCATCATTACCACTTCATCATTACCACTTCATCATTACCACTTCATCATTACCACTTCATCATTACCACTTCATTACCACTTCATCATTACCACTTCATCATTACCACTTCATCATTACCACTTCATCATTACCACTTCATCATTACCACTTCATCATTACCACTTCATTACCACTTCATCATTACCACTTCATCATTACCACTTCATCATTACCACTTCATCATTACCACTTCATCATTACCACTTCATCATTACCACTTCATTACCACTTCATCATTACCACTTCATCATTACCACTTCATTACCACTTCATCATTACCACTTCATCATTACCACTTCATCATTACCACTTCATCATTACCACTTCATCATTACCACTTCATCATTACCACTTCATCATTACCACTTCATCATTACCACTTCATCATTACCACTTCATTACCACTTCATCATTACCACTTCATCATTACCACTTCATCATTACCACTTCATCATTACCACTTCATCATTACCACTTCATTACCACTTCATCATTACCACTTCATCATTACCACTTCATCATTACCACTTCATCATTACCACTTCATCATTACCACTTCATTACCACTTCATCATTACCACTTCATCATTACCACTTCATCATTACCACTTCATCATTACCACTTCATCATTACCACTTCATTACCACTTCATCATTACCACTTCATTACCACTTCATCATTACCACTTCATCATTACCACTTCATCATTACCACTTCATCATTACCACTTCATCATTACCACTTCATTACCACTTCATCATTACCACTTCATCATTACCACTTCATCATTACCACTTCATTACCACTTCATCATTACCACTTCATCATTACCACTTCATCATTACCACTTCATCATTACCACTTCATTACCACTTCATCATTACCACTTCATTACCACTTCATCATTACCACTTCATCATTACCACTTCATCATTACCACTTCATCATTACCACTTCATCATTACCACTTCATTACCACTTCATCATTACCACTTCATCATTACCACTTCATCATTACCACTTCATCATTACCACTTCATCATTACCACTTCATCATTACCACTTCATCATTACCACTTCATCATTACCACTTCATCATTACCACTTCATCATTACCACTTCATCATTACCACTTCATTACCACTTCATCATTACCACTTCATCATTACCACTTCATCATTACCACTTCATCATTACCACTTCATCATTACCACTTCATCATTACCACTTCATCATTACCACTTCATTACCACTTCATCATTACCACTTCATCATTACCACTTCATTACCACTTCATCATTACCACTTCATCATTACCACTTCATCATTACCACTTCATCATTACCACTTCATCATTACCACTTCATCATTACCACTTCATCATTACCACTTCATCATTACCACTTCATCATTACCACTTCATTACCACTTCATCATTACCACTTCATCATTACCACTTCATCATTACCACTTCATCATTACCACTTCATTACCACTTCATCATTACCACTTCATCATTACCACTTCATCATTACCACTTCATCATTACCACTTCATTACCACTTCATCATTACCACTTCATCATTACCACTTCATCATTACCACTTCATCATTACCACTTCATCATTACCACTTCATCATTACCACTTCATCATTACCACTTCATTACAACTTCATCATTACCACTTCATCATTACCACTTCATCATTACCACTTCATCATTACCACTTCATCATTACCACTTCATCATTACCACTTCATCATTACCACTTCATCATTACCACTTCATCATTACCACTTCATCATTACCACTTCATCATTACCACTTCATCATTACCACTTCATCATTACCACTTCATCATTACCACTTCATCATTACCACTTCATCATTACCACTTCATCATTACCACTTCATCATTACCACTTCATCATTACCACTTCATCATTACCACTTCATTACCACTTCATTACCACTTCATCATTACCACTTCATCATTACAACTTCATCATTACCACTTCATCATTACCACTTCATCATTACCACTTCATTACCACTTCATCATTACCACTTCATCATTACCACTTCATTACCACTTCATCATTACCACTTCATCATTACCACTTCATCATTACCACTTCATCATTACCACTTCATCATTACCACTTCATCATTACCACTTCATCATTACCACTTCATCATTACCACTTCATCATTACCACTTCATCATTACCACTTCATTACCACTTCATCATTACCACTTCATCATTACCACTTCATCATTACCACTTCATCATTACCACTTCATTACCACTTCATCATTACCACTTCATCATTACCACTTCATTACCACTTCATCATTACCACTTCATCATTACCACTTCATCATTACCACTTCATCATTACCACTTCATTACCACTTCATCATTACCACTTCATCATTACCACTTCATCATTACCACTTCATCATTACCACTTCATTACCACTTCATCATTACCACTTCATCATTACCACTTCATCATTACCACTTCATCATTACCACTTCATTACCACTTCATCATTACCACTTCATCATTACCACTTCATTACCACTTCATCATTACCACTTCATCATTACCACTTCATCATTACCACTTCATCATTACCACTTCATCATTACCACTTCATCATTACCACTTCATCATTACCACTTCATCATTACCACTTCATTACCACTTCATCATTACCACTTCATCATTACCACTTCATCATTACCACTTCATCATTACCACTTCATTACCACTTCATCATTACCACTTCATCATTACCACTTCATTACCACTTCATCATTACCACTTCATCATTACCACTTCATCATTACCACTTCATCATTACCACTTCATCATTACCACTTCATCATTACCACTTCATCATTACCACTTCATCATTACCACTTCATCATTACCACTTCATCATTACCACTTCATTACCACTTCATTACCACTTCATCATTACCACTTCATCATTACAACTTCATCATTACCACTTCATCATTACCACTTCATCATTACCACTTCATCATTACCACTTCATCATTACCACTTCATCATTACCACTTCATCATTACCACTTCATCATTACCACTTCATCATTACCACTTCATCATTACCACTTCATCATTACCACTTCATCATTACCACTTCATCATTACCACTTCATCATTACCACTTCATCATTACCACTTCATCATTACCATTACCACTTCATCATTACCACTTCATCATTACCACTTCATCATTACCACTTCATCATTACCACTTCATCATTACCACTTCATCATTACCACTTCATCATTACCACTTCATCATTACCACTTCATCATTACCACTTCATCATTACCACTTCATCATTACCACTTCATCATTACCACTTCATCATTACCACTTCATCATTACCACTTCATCATTACCACTTCATCATTACCACTTCATCATTACCACTTCATCATTACCACTTCATCATTACCACTTCATCATTACCACTTCATCATTACCACTTCATCATTACCACTTCATCATTACCACTTCATTACCACTTCATCATTACCACTTCATCATTACCACTTCATCATTACCACTTCATCATTACCACTTCATCATTACCACTTCATCATTACCACTTCATCATTACCACTTCATCATTACCACTTCATCATTACCACTTCATCATTACCACTTCATCATTACCACTTCATCATTACCACTTCATCATTACCACTTCATCATTACCACTTCATCATTACCACTTCATCATTACCACTTCATCATTACCACTTCATCATTACCACTTCATCATTACCACTTCATCATTACCACTTCATCATTACCACTTCATCATTACCACTTCATCATTACCACTTCATCATTACCACTTCATCATTACCACTTCATCATTACCACTTCATCATTACCACTTCATCATTACCACTTCATCATTACCACTTCATCATTACCACTTCATCATTACCACTTCATCATTACCACTTCATCATTACCACTTCATCATTACCACTTCATTACCACTTCATCATTACCACTTCATCATTACCACTTCATCATTACCACTTCATCATTACCACTTCATCATTACCACTTCATCATTACCACTTCATTACCACTTCATCATTACCACTTCATCATTACCACTTCATTACCACTTCATCATTACCACTTCATCATTACCACTTCATCATTACCACTTCATCATTACCACTTCATCATTACCACTTCATCATTACCACTTCATCATTACCACTTCATCATTACCACTTCATCATTACCACTTCATCATTACCACTTCATCATTACCACTTCATCATTACCACTTCATCATTACCACTTCATCATTACCACTTCATCATTACCACTTCATCATCCCTATCATTACCACTTCATCATTACCACTTCATCATTCATCATTACCACTTCATCATTACCACTTCATCATTACCACTTCATCATTACCACTTCATCATTACCACTTCATCATTACCACTTCATCATTACCACTTCATCATTACCACTTCATCATTACCACTTCTCTACCACTTACATTACCACTTCATCATTACCACTTCATCATTACCACTTCATCATTACCACTTCATATTACCACTTCATCATTACCACTTCATC
>OZ038314.1:37460589-37508089 GCA_964035775.1 Osedax frankpressi | reverse complement strand
AAGATCCATCATCTTACAACTTTGTGAAGTGAAGATTAATTATTAAAATTTATTAATGAGGTTTTTAAATTTCTTGATAAACATACGGTAATAATATTAAATGTAGTATTTTATCATTAATACTTGCTATTATTTATAGATATGAAATTATTAACAAATGAAACTAAAGTTATGAAAAATTAATATATTGTAGTCAATATATAAAGATTAATGCATGGAATACCTATAAATATATTTATTAAATTTATATATTATAACTTGGTATTGGAATAAAAATGCTAGTTAATATGTTTTGTTATATGCAGTTTCCATATATTATATTCGTAAATAATAAATAATACATTGCTTTTTTTGTTCAAAAATTTTGATAACAAAATTTAAAAGTTTACATAAAAAATATTTGTATATTTTGAAAATATTTAGAAATTATTTATATCTCTGTTTAGTAGTACCTAATAGTTTAGCAAGAACATCTAAATAAGTTGTACCGTATATTAATAACTTATTGAATTTAAAAGAAAACAATTTATATATATAAATATATTGATTATATTATCAATCATAATATATCCTCAATTCATATATATTAAATTTATTAAGACAATAGAATACTTGCAATTATATAACTTGTCTAAAGAGACAATGATTATCTAATATTATTAATATTATCATAGTGGTAGCAATTTCTTTACAGAAAATGTATTAGTTATTACTTTATTAACTAATAGTAGTAGTATATTTCCTTCTACTACTAAATTAATCTGGTAGTTTTATAGAATGATTATCCAAGATATAAATTAAATTAAATGTCTGTTATATAAATGTTATATACTAATATTTAATTAAAGTAATGTAATACTAGTAATTTAATAATAGTAAAGTAATGTAATAATTAAAGTAATGTAATGTAATATGGAGTCATTCTTAGAGTAGATACTAGCATATCATGTAACTATTTAAAATAATATGTGGGTTATATTGATATGCATGTCTTATATATACATAGAGTACATTGTATAATCTATAATCTATTTTAAATTGTATTCTACGCTATATAATATATGTATTAACTATAAAATGAAAGAAAGAAAGAATTAGTAATACTTTTTAATAATGATTTGTATCTATGAATTATGAATATGTATTAATAATGATTTGTATCTATGACTGATAATTATACAAATGATTTTTTGATTATTTATGAAATAAATTCTAAGTTACTCTTTATTTTCATTAGTAGTGACATATTGTTTGTTATTAAAATTCGCGGCGTCACTTATAATAATTATGAGCGTTGTTAGTAATTAAACGATATCGCAATTAGATATATAGTTTTTAATGATATAATATAATAGTTAAATTTTAATGTCAGTTTAATAATGATTACACATAACTCTGAAATGTATATCTTGGAAATAATATATATTTTTAAATATCAAACTATATTTGTATACTATTTTAGATAATGAACAAACTCTTTATTGGTGGACTGAGTTTTGAAACAACAGATGATAGTCTACGTAAATATTATTCGCAATGGGGTTATTACTAAAATATGGCGTTAATTTATTTAATTACATATTAAATTAATAGTGTCGATATATAGTGGATAATATATATATGTAAAATATATTATTTGAATTTTTATTATAATATTTTTAAACTAGAAATTTTAACATCTAATAGAAAATTAACTAAATTTTAATATTTATACATTTAAAAAAATATTTCAACGACGGATAGGGCCTTAATATGGAAAATATCACTCTACCAATATATCCTAAGAGATATAATATTAATATATATTATTTATTTTTTTATTATAAATAATATATATTATTCCACATAGGTAATATTTTAACATTTTTATACAAATATTTTCTGAACATCAATAATTATAACTAATAATATTGAATAAAATATAAAAAATGTATAACATTATATATTATTTATTATGCCTGAAAATTGTATTTAATATAATGAATTATTTATATTTAATTGATAAAATTCTTGTGAAAATATACTTTGTGTTAATTGAATTTAATTTAAATATTTTATTTTTGAATTATTACATAATAATGTATTACATTATTTATTAAATATTTGTATTAAAAAGCTTTATTCATATTATATTTATAACATAATTAATATTTATTATACTAATAGAATAATATTAACATCAAATATATATATATATAACAGATTAGAAAATAATATAATAATTATATAATATATATTAATAAAATATGCTCTGAGCCTAGCATATTTTTTAAGCTTTTCAGAAGAATGAGTCATAATTGATATATAATATGTTAATATGAAAAAATGAATTATTAAATACTTAAATATATTTAATTTGCATTAATAGAAAAATAAGTAAAAAATACAACTTACTATAGTTATTAGTAATCCTACTAATATAATTGTGATTTATTTTAAATAGAAATATCTAAAATATATTCCTTTATCTTGTATAGTAATGATAGAAGAATTAGAGACATCTTGCATTTCCTTTAATATTGTTAAAATAATTTAAAATTTAATTAATAAACAATGCAAACAGTATATTTACAATTTAGCAGTATTATTTTGAATTGATTGTTTTATAGTAAATTATACTTATATTTTAGGCACATAGATTAACAGTAAGTTATTTATTATCATATGTTATTGTACTTTACAAGAATATTATTCTATTTATTAAAACTGATTTAGATAAGTATATTTTTATTGGATTCAACTTTATTATTTATTAAAAATAAACAAATCATGTATTATATAGTACTTTATTCCAAAAGTATAATTTTTATACTGATTAATGAATGACACCTAACTTATTTATGTAGGAAAATGTGTTCACTTATAATCGATGGTAAAATAAGAAGAAGAAACAACCTTAAAATGATAACTTCTTTTTCAATTTATTTCAAAGTTTAATTATTTGTAAAAATCAGCAAATTATAAGTTATTTAATATATTTGGATTAATATATATTTAATACACTTAATTAATAATACTTTAATTAGATTGAAAAAAATAATCTAAAATCATATTTTCATATACATTACGAAATTTAATATTTATTAATAATATATATTAAAGATAGATCATTAATTTTCTCATAATTTTATAAAATTTCAAACACAAATTAAATTGCAATATTTTCCATAATATTTATGAGCAATTAATAATATTTAATTTATAACTTACATTGCACCAAATAGGAAACATCACTGATCTGGTAGTGATGAAGGATCAACAATCTGGTCGATCACGAGGCTTCGGGTTCGTTACATATGAAACACCCGAGGAGCTGGATATAGCTCAAGCAGCTCGTCCTCATCACCTCGATGGACGAACACTTGAACCAAAGCGTGCCATTCCCAAACAACTGCGGGCTTCGCTTGGTCTGGGTGACGACTACAAAACGGTGAACAAGATTTACTGCGGAGGTGTTGGAGAGGATCTCGATGAAGATGATCTCAAGGAGTTCTTCTCTACCTTTGGAGAGGTTTATAATCTTACAGATTCTGTTATTAAATAGATATTCATTATGTAGAGTTATTAATTGTTGTCTCTCTTCGAACTGTTTACATGCTAATTGATACAAATACGAACACTACTATATTAATTTTAACTTTTAGAAATTACTATAAAATATTTTAATTTTATAGTGTTAGATTAATACATTTATCTACATAGTTATATAATAATATTGCTTAGTAATTATATATTTTATTTAAAGATGATTATCTAAATAATCTAAAATCAGAAAATTATACTTTCTATTATAATTTGATTATATAATATTTTCATATATTTATTATGCTAAATATTATATAAAATAATAACTGAATATACTGAATATAATAAACGAGATTTCAAGATAATCCATTAGTTAGAATAAGAAGTTATTTTAAAAAATATTCTAATAATAATAAAAAGTAAATATTAAATAAATACAAAATAATTAATATATGATAATCTTTAAAAAAAATTGTAGTCAATGAAATATTAATATAACGGCAAATATTCAATAAAATAATTATTATTGTCTTTAATAATTTTAAAGCATTTCTAAAACCTTTTTTTCATATTGCAATATATAAAATTAAAATGATATTTAACTGCATTTTTTTGTTTTATATTATAAAAATATATTATATTTAAATATATATAATATAATATATCTTAGATAGATTTAAGAAAGTTGTTTTAATATTGATAACATTTCCCTACCCAGGTAACTGAAGTAATGATCATTAACAAGAAAGGCTCATCACAGCGTCGCGGATTTGCTTTCATCACCTTTAAGGACTATGATGCTGTTGATAAAATCACATACCTTAAGTCTCACACTTTGAAAGGAAGTCGTCTCGACACAAGAAAAGCCTTCCCTAAAAGTAAAACACATATTTATTATTCAATCTCTTTCTGATTTTATAAATTTAATATCGTTTCTAGTTTTTTGAATTTATTTTTTTTTGTTTAATTTTAAATTCAAACCAAACTAAACATTTTATATCAGTTGTATTAGAAATAATTTAATAAAATCATTTATATATACTAAAATTTTCAATAATAAACTCAACTAGATATCTAATTGTAATATGTTATATCAATATCAAAGCCATTTAATATCAAATATATAATGCCCATATAAATCAATCTCACTCTCACTGAACAGGTGAGGGAGGACCTCAGGATGATCGTAATGGGCCCCCACATCGTGGAGGTTTCCACAATGGTGGCCCACCAATGGACTCTCGTAATTCTAGAAACTACGATGATCCCAGGCGTGGTGGTAGACCAAGAGAACAAGAATCGTCCAGTCGTATGGACCGAGATAGACGCGACAGGGACCGAGATCACCAGATGAGGCGGGAAATAGAGCCAAGGAGATCATATAGGGATGAAGCATGCCAACAAGAATATGGTAATTACATTATTTATGTTCATTGATCTTATATTAAATTAAAAAGGGGATTTAAAAAATTTTATTATAATTAGTGTAGATTTTATTTTATAATATTCATAGCTAAACTTATTTTACATCAAAAATACCAACTCTGGAACACTCCACATCGATATAACAACAACTAACTCGTACAAATTAAATTCTACAAGGTCGCAGATCTGAACCTCGCCACTCCTACGATGAACGAGATCCCTATGCACGTTCTTACCCTGAACCAAGAGGCCGTGCACCCGAAATTGATCGTTATGGTCGCCCTGTTGACTCCAACCCATCTGATCACTACGGCTCTTCGGGGGATTATCGTCATGCGTCAAGGTATGCACGCGATGAACCATCGAGAGAACCACTGAAAACTAAAGAAGAGTATCTGAGACTCGCTGAAATGGCAGGAAGTTAGTGTTCAGTGTTCAGTGTTCTCTGTTGTTGATAGTAGCAATTTCAAATTATTTTTTACTATCTAGGTGTATTAGTTTATCTCAATGTTTTGTTTTTTTGTGAAATAAGCCTACTTTATTAAACAATTATAACTTAGATGATCATTGCTTGACCGCTACAGAACGAGACGAGATAACCCGTGGCCCAAGAGGAGGTTCGAGTTACCTCGACGACGCCTATCTTCGCTCTCCCAGTGACTACTACCAGAAGGATGACCTACATATGCCACCCACCTACTCCAATGGAGGGGCCCCACTTGAGCATAGATCCAACGGGGATAGGTATGCATCTAGTGAGCCTTACGTCGAAGAAACCAGATCTTACACAGGTTATCCGAAATGTCATAATGATGCTACTCACATTGGTTTCCTTCACTTGTATATCAGCAACGTATACATTTCACTATACTCGATGTTTCTGTATATCACTTAGACTTTGTCTATTAACTGTGCACTCGTTGCAGAACATATGGGAGCTTACAGCCAACACGACAACACCGGTGTGGTGCGAACTGGTTACCAGGAGTCTTCTCGACGATCCACCCCCTACGGTAACATACCTTAGATTAACATACAAACTACACATGCGCTTTAGTAGAAGCAATGGCTTTAAATGCAGAGGTCTCTGAGAATGATGCTAAAGATTAAAATGTTGTCTATAAGTTGTCTATAAGGAAGAAAAATGTTAACGAGAATTTTTTTAAAGGATTCCCTTTTAAGGCTAAGAAGCATGTAGATTTAGTATACATCATGTATATGATATTGGTAAAGTTATATTTGACAGTTTGTATTCAAAAGTAACAAGTCAAGTATTAAATTAAGACATCAATTCCTAAATATACAAAAAATATACATTTGGTTATATTCTAAATTACTTTTATTTGATGTGTGTATAATAAAAAAAATCATTTATACTGTTAAAAGACTAAATAGTTTGTTATTGGAATTGTTATTTGGTATTTCAGATTATAATGATTGATTTATAAATATATACAGGACGATAAATTGACCACAAGAAGATGCTTTTAGAGGAAATAATATTGTATTGTCAAGAACGATTCAAATTCTTTAATTTCAACATTGTATATTATTTTATTATATTGTAGTAATCTTAAGAAATATTAGATTTAAATAAAAACTGTGAGTTATAAACTGAGGATTTATTATTTGTATAAATGTTGAGCATATTTCAAATTATTCTGAAATATAATTAACTTATATGGTAAACTAGATTTATATCTAATTAAATCAAATATACTAGTAAAGTCTCCAATCTACCAGAACTTGACATTTAGGATTGTTCTGATATTTGTAGAAAAATCAACTATTAAAATAGTTTAAACTACAACCTTTGAATTGCATGGTTATTTGGTTTTTATAAAGTTACAAGTTTACTGGTCGATATTGGTCAATTGAAGTAAATTCATGAAGTCATTGTGAATGTCTGTGAAAGGAGACTTTGATAAGCAGAATTGAAGAAATAAGGCAGTTGTTCCATTGAAATTGATAAAAGTGCATTTATATGGTCTATTAAGGTTATTATTTGTTATTGTTATTTCATTTAGTGTGTTGTTCAAGTTTAAAGTTTTAGATTCAATATTTTTTAGTAATGGATATTGTGAATATTACAAAATTTTAAATAGATCATTTTTAATTTTTTATTATCAAAAAAATCACATTAATGCTGGCATAATTAATATAAACTGTTATTGAAGTTTTTAGGTAATAACTAGTATAATGGAGTATTGATAAAAATATTTTATTATTTCTGTTTATTCTTATGTTAAAAAATAATAGATACTTCAAGATAATTCAAGGTTTATATCGATAATTCTTAATTTCAGTGATTTATAAGTTGTTTTAAAATAATATATATATATATGACATGTAATTAAAGAACTATAAAATTGAATTTACATATATCTATTTAATTTTATGTTTATAGAAATTTAATATTTGTGTATAAATAAATTAATTTCAATTTCATTTAAAGGTATGAAACAATAAAGTTTAAAAGTGGATTGATGTTGAATCATTTTATATGGATTTAAATGTATTTAAAATGTGCTCAAGGTTAATATTAATATTCAAAAGTTTTTTATTTATTTACTAATTAAATAAAGTATTGTAATAATTAATAATTGATTAATATACCAGGAAAAGAACGAATGTGAACATTGAATGCATTAGGGAATATTTATATAATAAAATTGAAATTTATTTTTATATATATATATTTTGTTCCAATTCCTATGGGTAAATTATGTATTCCATGCGTTTATGATGTAATATATACATTTGTATAGTATTACACTAACTGGGTAATATTATTCTAATCCATATAATGATGAGTATAATATACAATTATAGAATGTATAATATACAACTAGAAATAGTTGTAAAATGTGATCAAATATTTTATAATAATTTTAGATATTATTTAATTTAGTTTTATATTTATTAATTCCGATATTGGTATTTTTGATTTAATATTTTAGATATTTTGTTTAAAGATTTATGATAGTAGACAAAACATTAATTAGTTATTCTTAATATATGATAAATTTTATTCTATATATAAATAAATGATCTCTATATTTTAAGTTAATATCATAAATGCATCTTCTACAATTGAATATACAATTTTGACATTTACTTGAATTTTGATGTATTCTTGTTTTATCGTAATATATGTAAATTATTCATAAGAAATTATATAGAATGTATGTATTTTGTATCTAAACAAAAAATATATAGTTAATTTAATATCTAGTATAATTTAAATAAGTAGTTAATGACTAACAAACAGTTATATATAACTTGGATAACTAACCGCATCCTAAGGGTGACTATGTATATAGATAATATGATTATTATCTACTAAATTCATATATATACACGTTTGTCTTATACCATAAATGAATATTTCGTTGCAATCTAGACTGAATAAGATAAGCATATAGTAACGTTAATTGTATGTATATAATGACTATTTGATAATTCATAATAGTTTCATCCAATCGAGATATTTACTCTAGTAGTTTTATCTGTTTTCGGACTACATAATAGTATAACGTCGACGTAAGTCATACGTTGTACTTTATACTATTCTAACGAATTAAATATTGTGTCCGGTGTTATTATTATGTGGTCCGATAAATGGTCAAATATATTAACTACTTGTATAGTCACTTTAATAGTCAGTATATATACCAAAGTCGTGGTTTAAAACAATAATGGTATATATATTTAAAGTAGTATGATAATTAGTAATTACAGTAGCTTACATAATTATGTAAGCATACATTATAGCAGGTATAGTTGTTATACTAAAACAAACTTTTTTGTATATATCTATACCCAGGATTACCTTGGTAATCTTGGTACATCAATATATGTATATGTTCATATATAAACTATATACTCGTTTAGAAACTCTACACCACGATTGAGATTATAAATTTACCACTAGATAAACAAACTCATTTATATTTCTATTAAATGTTTTCCTGTTTAACCATATTTGGTAACTTAATTAAGTATTAGGTATAATTACCATACAGAAATGATATATATGATATTGAAGACAAAAATAGAGAATGTAAATGCAGAGATTATAATTTCTAGATATATCTAATCATTCACCTAGTGTTGATTCTCACCAGGCAACCACAACGAGAAATTCAAATAAAAATATGTAGTAATTGAAATAATAAAAAAACCCAATTAATATAAAATATAGCTTATATTGTCGTGTGCAATTTGGTACATTTCCTGTGATTTTATCTATTTTCATTGTACATCTAAAAAATTATATAAAAATAAATTATAATTACAAATAATGAAATTAATCATTATTTATCATAATATATTTTTTTAATTAATATTAAATGTTATGATTTAATTTTTTTTAAATGGCCGTATTGTAGGCGTGACTGATATTAAATGAAAATAAATTATTATATTTGATTTCAATTTGATTATCGGTATTCAACAGGCAGCATACATAATAATAATCGAATCAGCATGTTATAATATATATATCGATGATATAAGAAAACATATATCTAATAAATTAACTATCATTATAAGTAAATTATTTATCATTATATATAGATTGTAAATTATATTTAAATATATACAATGCATTATATTTAATTTTATATTTAATACCATCGAGTTGGTTAATCAAGAGTATTTGTGCATTCAATAGTTTATAATATATATATTCCTTTAGAAATTTACTGTTCAATATTATACTAGTATTATAAAATTTCAATAAAAAAATATATAGTATATCATATTAGCAAATATCGAGGTCAGTAAAGTAAATACTTTATGTCTCCAATTAGAAAATAATTAGATACATTCAGTAGTATCGTATATAAAGAATTACTTTATTAAAGTAATTATTATATCATTAAAATTTAATAATTATTAATACTATTTATGTGAAAGATGATTCAATGGTTTTGTATGAATTTAATGGTTGCAGAACCTTAGAAATTAAGAAAAATAAGATTTATTGATTGAAATCCATATGAAAATATAAATACACGATGTCAATATGTGTGTATTAACTATAGTGATAACTTAGAAATTGCTAATACATATGTTGCTAATGCGTATGTCAATATTATATATTATAGCTATAAGTACATCCTTATAGTTTTTCTAAAGAAGAATCTATAAAGAATATTTTATTCTAAATATATATATAAATTGTATAGAAAAATGTATATGAATATAATTAATAACATGATATTCATTAAAGTAATTTTCATTTATGTTTTACAAAAATGAGTATGATTTAGATGTACTTAATCAATAATTTGAATTCAGTAGCGTGAATCCAATATATGAGATAATCATTATTAAAACTGATCACATTTCACGATTATTATAGTTAAACAATCTCCTGGAATATTATTTATAACTGGAGAATTGCCTCTTTTGGGGTATCTAATAACATTTTAAATTTATAATTTTATTATAATACTTTTACTATCTACAACCTATAGATTTACAAATGATCAAAAATGTGGACAAAATCACTACTTATCATTAGATTAAAGAAATGCTCGCATAATATAACATTTCACCATATTATATTATATACCAGGAGAATAAGCTAGTTTACAAAAT
Organism: Osedax frankpressi; assembly: GCA_964035775.1. Lineage (NCBI taxonomy): Eukaryota > Metazoa > Annelida > Polychaeta > Sabellida > Siboglinidae > Osedax > Osedax frankpressi. Next base: position 37,497,532 of record OZ038314.1, on the reverse strand, counting down.
TTGATTGACTTTTTACTTAAAAAACAGAATTATTTCGGAGAAGCGCATTGAAAATAAGAATGTTTATATGGCAAATACATTAATTTTATTAAATAATTCGATATATTCTAGATACATGATGGCTTTTAATAGTAGATAGGATAAGATAATATTAACGATATCATTGTTGGTGTAGATACTTACAGAGATACAACCAGTACAACCAATACATGATCCAATAAATGAATACTATAACATGAACATAAATACCCTATACGACTACACTAATTAACGCAATTAACAATTAACAAGGTTAATTAGGCTAATTAACTTATATAAATTATATATCCAGTATTCAATATATATTTATAACGAATACAATAAACTATAGTGTCGTATATTGTATTTTAATACGTTCTATAGAACATCAATTTGACTCGACCGTATCGACTGTACAATACGTTTATGCGATTTATACTTCACCGAATAAATGGATTTATTCGGTTATTTCTAAATAGAACACATATACTGACGGATATATTATTGAATAGTGCCAGGTCATCTGGAACAGAAATATATATTAGTTAATGATGTCTAAATATAAATATTTTTTAACATAAAACACTTTATATACAAAAATATGTAATTCTCTCAATACCAATTAACGATATCCAAATGTCTACACCGAGCTGTAAATGTGTGCATAATCATAGAATATAGTAAATACTGGATGCATACAATAACATATAGAACAAGAACAAATTTTGAATATAATATATATATTGAGTAACATATAAAAATCATAAAAATTAAGTGTGAAGCAAAGAATAAAATAAAATTTAGAATATTAATCCCGCTGATAGTTCACCTTTATAAATAATAAAGGTGTATTTTTTGGAGATACACGAGAGTTTATGTAAATGATCTTGAAAATAACCATAATAGGCGATGTAGAGATGGATATTAAGGATATATAGGTGCAACATTACAAAATTGTACGATTTAGACATTATAAGGTATAAATGAGGTTAATACTGGATGTGTTATTCCACCAGGTAGAATTTTCGACTTTCCATGTCGATAGGATCCCCTTACAAATGGCTAGTCAATGTACTACATAAGTAAGTAAACAAACAATATGAGAGAGATATATATATACGTAGTACATTGTTTGGTAGTATGTTTGTATTTATATTATAACTAAATATATGGGTAATATTAATATATATTATAATATAGGATATAATGGCTTTGATATTGTTTATATGTGGAATTGGCGCGAATTTATTAGTATATTGATCGACAATTATAGATTTAAATTTAAAGGTGACTGTATAAAAAATAGTCTATTACTAAGTAATATTTTCTAAAATAATATATTATTTTATATGTTATATAATTGGATTATATTAAATAATTCGATATCGTAAATCTCGAGGTTGTATATAATCATTCCTGCAAAGCACCTTTATGAATTAAAATTACAATGATAATAGAATTAACTCAATGTTTATATTTTATGTTTTTTCATCATTATTTAATTCAAAATTTTACTTATATAAATCCTTAAATAAAGATATATAATTATTTTCTATAACACACAATATTACTAAAAATATAATATAATTTATTAGATGTTTATGCATATAATTATATGTCGGATTGAATATGAAATCTATGAAAGGTTGCATTTTGAAAGTTTAAAAATTATTTTTAATTTTTATATATTATATATCCTATAGTATATAATAATATATTAAATGATACATATATCATATAATATATCTATATATTATTATATACTTTATAATCTAATTGATTATATGTATACATTATTAATATAAATAATATTTTAAATACCTTTATGTATTATATATTAATAATTATAATAATATAATAATTATAATATAAATTATTATTATCGTTTATATAAATTCTGTTATAAATTATTAATATTATTTAATTATAGATGTTTAATTAATTATACTCTTACTGTTTATTATGATTAGTAATTAATACATAAATTAAGAGTTTTAAATTGATTAATTATATTATTAGCTACTGATTGAAGCCGGTGTCGTATGCAATATGGATTTCTATGCTATCAGGATTAAATAATGTAATATCATTTGTTATCATTGAATAAATATTAATATAATTATTAAAAAAATATATAGTACAGACTATTAAAATACTAATTACATTTGCAGAGAATATTTATTATGATAGGATTTTTTATATAAAATTTAAATAAAATATAATACAGGAATTTATTTGTGGGAGTATATAAAGTGTTTTTGTTTGAAAATGTGCACATGTGAATTTAAAATTATAAATTGCATTAATTAGTATTAGTAATATTTATTTTAGATTGTATAGTTTGATGTATAATTTTATTTATCTTTAATTTTATATTAGATTATTATAAAATAATAGATATTGTAGATGTATAAGCTGGTAAATAATAGTATTTAAACAATAATAATGTATATAATTGATGATTGATATGTTTAGAATCATTAAATTGACATTTCAAAATTGGGTTAATATTATTTAGTGTAAGAGTTGTTGTAAAAAAATATACAAACTAAAAGATCTTTAATTAATCTTTTAAAATCTTTGATATAATTTATATCCAACATATAAAGTGTATTTAATGAGATTCTAAATAGTTTTAAATGCAAAACATAAACGATTACATAAAATAGGTTATTCAAAATAAAGCAAAACTATAATAAAATTTAGTATTGCCAATATATCTAGAGTTAATTTAGTATATATTTTTATAATTATTGATGATACACGAAAAAAATGCTCCAATACTTGTAAAAATACCCAATATGGCTATAATCGGTATATTCATATAAATTAAATAAATTAAATATAATTACAGTAAAATTATATTTAAATTATCACTAAATTTTATTAAATATTAATCAATTATAATGTATGGTATCAAATTGTGAGCTTTAAATCTTTAATTATTATGCACCTGTAAAAATACAATAAATTATATTCATATTATTACTAATATATAATGTCAGCCTAATTACAATATTTATTTCATTTTCAGATATCGATATTCCAGATAATAATAATTATAATAATGTTATAATATGGCAAGTTCATATACGGACAATAATATAATTGAAAGGTTATTAAATACATATATATTCTCAAATACAATATTTTACTCAACAGGTTTTATTTATATATGCAAAACCAAGTAATTCATTACAAGTCATATAATTGTACACAGATTTAATAACATATAATTTGATTAATAATATTATAACATAAAATATTGTTTATATACCGAATTTATATTCTTTTATTAGACTCAATTGCGGATCAAATGAAAATATCAACCTAGAAAATACTCAGTCAGTTTACGATGAAAAATATTCCGAATTTCAATATTCCGAACCATGGATACAGGCTATTAGAAATTCTGAGAAACAATCGCACGGGAATTTATTCAGATCCACCTCATCTCGCGATTCATCCGTGAGCCATTCGCAAAATAATATTGTCGAACGCGCGGAAAACCTGCAGACGGCGAATGTGGAGCATAATGAAATTGATTTAGTTCGACGCAGCGGTACAGGAGATCCAGGCATCGGCGACGCTCGTAAATTAGAACCCGCCACAACTGCAGCGTTTGCATCGCTACCCGACGTACGGGAGCCGATACTTTCGCGGCTACCGACGGCGAGGTTCTGTTTCGACGACGTGCACATTTCGCGTCGATTCCTTCCGCGCGTCAGTTCTTTCATCTTCGAGCACTTCTCGGCCGGACGGGTCGCCGACGTCACCGCGTCTTCCGCCGTGCTCAGCGAACTCGCCGACCCGACGCCCTTTGACCTCTGCACCGTATCTCACAACTACCTACCGCGTTTGCTGCGGCGGCCGAAGTCCGACGAAAACGGCATTTCGGTACTAGGTAACCACGACGACGACGACGACGACGCCACATTTCAATGGAGGACCGCGGTCGCGTCTAACTCGTTTCGTTGCACGCGACTACCACTCGACGCCGTTGCTAGAGAAGAAAACGCCGATGAACACGTCGTCGAACAACAAAAACCACTCGAGCGCGACGCCGATAACGGAGTTTCGAATGAACACGACCAAGAAATCGACTCGTCGGTCAAGAGAAATCTTATTAAGGGGTTGATCTACGATCATCACAGTCGACGTCCGATCTGCAATGAGTCGCACCACTACGTTGACCACACCGGGCGGCTCAAAGTGGTAGGCTACATCGGAAGTCCGACCTCTTCCCCTGCGCCGACGCCGACCGTCATTCCTAAATGCGAACTGTCCCCCGGCTCCGTATCTGCGCCCTCCCTCGGCCCCGTTGGTGCTCCGTCGACCTCGTCGTCTCTCGGGTCTTGCAGTCCCGCGCGAATCTCCCCTCAAAGCTCCGAATTCTTTGTTAGCTCTTCGGGCTCGTCGACGTCGTCCTCGTCGACGTCGCTGTGTTCGGATCCCTGCTCCGCGAGCGAAGACTTCCCGTCGACCCCATTGTCCACCGTACGCCGCGCCTACGTTTACAAGAGGCACGCTACCCATTGGCCAATAGCGCGCAGCCACATTACCGCGGTAGACTATCTCGATATGGGCGGAGTCGGAGGGTATAGTCGCGTTAATAGGGCCCGCGGTAATGGGGGTAAGTACGGCGGGGTTATCGGCGGCGGCGGCGATAAGCGAAGGGCACGCGGATACGACCGACCGCCGTTTGTGGGCGTGGCCTGCGTGTCGGCCGACGGCTCCCTCAACCCGTTTGTGCGCTGCCCCTACCTCAACACGTACATTGCGGACCCCGCGGCCCGGGCCGCCGACCACCGCCGCAACTGCCCGAACCCCAGCGACATCTGCGGCCGACCGATTAACTCGTCGAACGTGCTCGCGAAGTACGTACGACGCCGATACTCCAACCGTTGCCTCGTCAACGGAAAACTCATTAAACTCGAACCCGTCGACCCGCCGGAGATAAAGCGTGAACCCGTTGACCTAGTGGAGGTTAAGCGCGAACCCGTTGACCTAGTGGAGGTAAAGCGTGACCCCGACGGACCTCCTTCGCTGGTCAACGGATTCTCCGGCGCGTCTTCGTCGTTTGGCGGCGACTACGCCGGAGAAGAAGCCGCCGCCGCCGCCGATAAGTGCAAACGACGCTACCTCGGAGATGTGGACAACTCCGCGAGGCTTGCCTACGACGTTTTGGTTGGCTACAAACTGTTTAGGAAGAGACCGCGACTGAAGCCGGTGTTTAAGAAACCGTCGGCGAAACGACGCGGTGGAATGTCGAATGGACACGCAGCGAGACCGTCGAATGCGAAGACTGCCCCCTTCGATAACGAGGTCCGCGAAATTGCGGCCGAAGATTTGAATCCTAAAAAGAAGGCGGCGAAAAAAAGCGAAAAGAAAAAACCAAAACCTCGCGGTCGGAAGAAGAAGAGGAAGAATCAAAACAAAAAAGTTGTGAAACCGGTTAAGGAGCCAGTTGTAGAGCCGAAAGTTATCAACGAAGCTATGACCTTAACTGCAGATGAAATGCAATTGGTAAAGACAAACCAATGGTTAATAAAATAATATTACAATATGTAGCTTTTTTTTTAGCTATAATTCATTCAAATGATCGTATATTACTGTCTAGTTATAAATGAAGTATAATTATCATGGATATATGAATTTTATGTAAAATTTGAGTCTAATTACAATTGCAGGTCTTCCGTTCGTACCACAATACAACATCGCCGCATCCTGGAGTTGGGCTGCATTCGCCGTCGAATCCAGCTGTCGGAGTCGAATTGCACGCCTATTGCGCTTGTAGGTACCGCGGAGAATAGTGAGATTAAGGAGGAGGAGGAAGAGGAAGAGGAGGCGTGCGTTCGCCCGCATTCCGATTCGCCCGCCACCTCGCTTCCGGAACCTATCAGCATCGCCATGGCGACTGCGTACGCGAATAAAGCGTCTAGTTACGACGGCCGCATCTCCAACGTCGTTTCCGTCCGTCAGTCGGACTCCGCTGCGTCCCCAGCCCGCGAAACTGATATTAGACCTCCGGACGGCGTCAAAGTAAAGGAAATGAACATTCCTCCGCAACCGCCTATTTATGCACGGCTACGCGTCGTACGCATAAAGGACGAATTGCACGTGCGCCTCCTGGGGGATACGCCTAGTCGCGACGACGACGGCCCTGGCGGCGACGACGAACACTACTCGACGTGTTCGGACAGCGATTCGTCTGCGAGCCTCGCGTCGTTTGCGGACCGCGTCGAACTGCTGGCAGATTTCCTCGCGTCGACCGGCGATTCGACGCAATCGACACACGCGACAACCTACTCCCGACGCCGACGAACCATCCCGACGTCGTCGGAGTCGGCGTCCTCGTCTGCGTCGTCGTCGCCGTCCGTGGCCTCGAGTACGTCCAGCCGCTCGGGTTCTCGACGCCGCCACGACCTCGACAGCGCCGGACAGAGCTCCGACTCGGATACGCCGTTGATTCCGTGGCGTCCGTACGGCAGCGACAAGTCCTCGTGCTTGACCGTCGGCGGACCCTACTTACCGGGCGGCGGGCCCTATCTACCCGGCGGCGCGCCCTACCCCTCCGTCGGACGCAACCCCTTCGACATTCACATGATCGTGAAGCGTAACTTACGCGATCGCGTGAAGAAACGGCTCGAGCGAAAGTTGCCCGGCTCGTCCCGTTCCTCCCGCTCTTCCGGTTCCTCGTCGCCGAGTCCTCCCCCGAGGGTGACGACGCCTCCTCCGCCTCCTCCTCCTCGTCCGAGGCGGCCGAAATTATTCTCCGAGGAGGAGACTAGCGAATCCGGACTCAGTAGCGTCAGCAGCAGCGACGATATGCACTCCTATGGCGACGACGACGACGGTAACCTTGGCAACGAGGCTGTCGTCGAAACGCCGCCGGTTTGTTCGTCGACTGCCGACTTTCGAGAGTTTGCCGCGACCCCGTGCTGTTCCTTGAGGTCGGGTTACAGTTGCTCGAACGCCGACTCCTGGTCCATATCGAGTCGTAGTTCTTCGGATCTCGACGGTGACTCCGATAATACTGACAGTGATACGTTAGCCTTCCTTAAATGAACCCGATGAGTGTTTAATATACTTAATATTAATTAAATATACTTAATATTAATTAAATATACTTAATATTAATTAAATATACTAAATATTATATATAATATATATATATATATATTATCCACTATTAATGTCATTCATTTTACAGAATTATTAATACTATTAAAAGAAATGATGAGATTAATTTTAGAGATAAGGTACATTATTATATGTTATTCTCTCTATTATTAAATTCCTTAATGATAACTGCAATTCAAAACATATCTTTAATATTGTAACCACATTTTGTAGACAATTTGCTCAAATGAAAGTGTTTTAATGAGATTTATTAAGACCCAGAAGAATTTGTGGACAGTCATGATTATTTTGTATGATTATGGTTAGTTGTTAATATAGTGAGTTGTTATTCATCTACAATAGTATTTTAAGATATTTTGTATTAGTTTCCAATCATTTTTAAATTAACCAATATTCATAAACTATATATTTAAATGATATCAGATATTTGCTGAAAACGTATTCTATTAATTTATAATTTTTTAGGTTTTAGTTTCATGTTCCAAAAACAAGGATTCTCATTCGAAGAATCTAATATATTTAATTACATTGTTAGTGCAAACATAGTCGTGTAATTGGCTATTTGAATTGTTAACTGTGGAATATATTGAATCTATCATTCCAATATCTTAACATTTGTTCGCCCTCCTCAGAATAATGCAAGCGCCCTTAATGATATCGATGAAAAGCTGGTACCCAAAGTGATAGTTTTAGCCATTAAGCATTTTAAATACAAGGTAATTTAATATTCACAATATCCCATTGTATTACATATGTCCTAGAATCAAAAATTGATTACATAATTTTAAAACTCTATTTAATTAGATTTGATGCTATCTCCATTTTCTAGGATAAACTCATTATACAATCGAATGTAATAACAAAGATCTGTGATAGGAGAGTGACATCTGATAACAATATAGGATATTATATATTACTCAAATTTAAAGTTGGAATTTATAAATGATATCTTACATTTTAAATATAATGTTTTACTTTATATTAATTTAGAATATTTATATATATACACATATTAAATATATTCTATATTAAAACTATATATTTTAATATAATATATATAATTATTATCAATCAATTAGTATCAAGATTTTATGAATATTTTCGATGGCTTGAAAAGATCAGAAATATTATTAAATATTGATCCCGAAATCGCAATTATTAATAAAACTGTGGTATATATTTATCATAATATTAAATTAATTTAGCTAAAATCATTACTAAGATCATTTATATATTTAAAAAAGCGGTTTTTGCTAATAATTCTAGGTGTTTTTGCTAATAATTCTAGGTGTTTTTGCTAATAATTCTAGTATCACTAATGTTTAACATTTTATTAGCAGAACATACAAATCAACCCGATCAAGTATGTATCTACGCGGTTAGAGAATGACATGTCCTTTGATCACAATGTTTCTTATTTAAAGTAATGATATGTATTTTGAAGTTTAAAAAAATATCTTAACAAAACCTCAAAATCGATTTACGTCCCCAATTTTGCACAGCCCGTCGAAGAATCTTAGACTAGATAATGACCTTTTATCTGAGGTTTGCACGTCGAGTCGGAAATTGAAAACATTATTACGCTCTTCGTTGGCTTTGGTGGAATCTTATGACAAATGTTTGGCTAAAGAGAATGCAAATAATGTGGATTTGAGGCTCGGCAAGGAGGTTGGTTTTTTTTACTATCGATGAACAAATTATCGGTTAAATGATTTATTATTCGAATCCTGTTTTATTTAAGTTATTTTATATATTATGTAATATATTCATAATGTAAGAAACGTCTTATATATTATTATTTAATCATTTTTTGTATTTACATATTTTCCATATAGTATATTGATTTGTTTGAAGATACTCCTTCTTATATTCACATACCTTCGAAGAGATCCCTCAAGGTTATCTATCCCTATATTGTTATCAGGTTATATATTATCTAGGATATGTTTTATCTTCTGATTCATTTATTGTATATTATATATATCTGAAATTTAGTATGTTTCATAATTACTAGTATTGATAATGGATAGAAACTTAAGACTATATTTGTAATAATTTATGTTTTAATATTGAATAACATCTCTGGTCTCTACTTATTTTGTGTATTTATATTAGAAATGAAAATTCTAGGATAATTAAAGCGTAATCTGTAAATAAATTCTATTTTCCAACAGAGAATGACTGAAATTATTCGCGGTTGCAATTTCTCCAGAAAATTCGATGAAACGAATACAGGAAGTTCTGGGGACAGTCCAAGTGATAGGGTTAGTAATAGAATATTGGGGTTAGTAATAGAATATTGGGGTTAGTAATAGAATGTTGGGGTTAGTAATAGAATATTGGGGTTAGTAATAGAATATTGGGGTTAGTAATAGAATATTGGGGTTAGTAATAGAATATTGGGGTTAGTAATAGAATATTGGGGTTAGTAATAGAATATTGGGGTTAGTAATAGAATGTTGGGGTTAGTAATAGAATATTGGGGTTAGTAATAGAATATTGGGGTTAGTAATAGAATATTGGGGTTAGTAATAGAATAGTGGGGTTAGTAATAGAATGTTGGGGTTAGTAATATAATATTGGGGTTAGTAATAGAATGTTTGGGTTAGTAATAGAATATTGGTGTTAGTAGTAGAATGTTGGGGTTAGTAATAGAATATTGGGGTTAGTAATAGAATGTTGGGGTTAGTAATAGAATATTGGGGTTAGTAATAGAATATTGGGGTTAGTAATAGAATATTGGGGTTAGTAATAGAATATTGGGGTTAGTAATAGAATATTGGGGTTAGTAATAGAATATTGGGGTTAGTAATAGAATGTTGGGGTTAGTAATAGAATATTGGGGTTAGTAATAGAATATTGGGGTTAGTAATAGAATATTGGGGTTAGTAATAGAATATTGGGGTTAGTAATAGAATGTTGGGGTTAGTAATAGAATATTGGGGTTAGTAATAGAATGTTTGGGTTAGTAATAGAATGTTTGGGTTAGTAATAGAATGTTGGGGTTAGTAATAGAATGTTGGGGTTAGTAATAGAATATTGGGGTTAGTAATAGAATGTTGGGGTTAGTAATAGAATATTGGGGTTAGTAATAGAATGTTGGGGTTAGTAATAGAATATTGGGGTTAGTAATAGAATGTTGGGGTTAGTAATAGAATATTGGGGTTAGTAATTGAATGTTGGGGTTAGTAATAGAATATTGGGGTTAGTAATAGAATGTTGGGGTTAGTAATAGAATATTGGGGTTAGTAATAGAATGTTGGGGTTAGTAATAGAATGTTGGGGTTAGTAATAGAATGTTGGGGTTAGTAATAGAATATTGGGGTTAGTAATAGAATATTGGGGTTAGTAATAGAATGTTGGGGTTAGTAATAGAATGTTGGGGTTAGTAATAGAATATTGGGGTTAGTAATAGAATGTTAGGGTTAGTAATAGAATGTTGGGGTTAGTAATAGAATGTTGGGGTTAGTAATAGAATGTTGGGGTTAGTAATAGAATATTGGGGTTAGTAATAGAATGTTGGGGTTAGTAATAGAATGTTGGGGTTAGTGATAGAATGTTGGGGTTAGTAATAGAATGTTGGGGTTAGTAATAGAATGATAGGGTTAGTAATAGAATGTTGGGGTTAGTAATAGAATGTTGGGGTTAATAATAGAATGTTGGGGTTAGTAATAGAATGTTGGGGTTAGTAATAGAATGTTGGGGTTAGTAATAGAATGTTGGGGTTAGTAATAGAATGATAGGGTTAGTAATAGAATGATAGGGTTAGTAATAGAATGTTGGGGTTAGGGTGGTTATGATAGTGTGTGTTTGTACAATCGGAGATATACACATGCATATTTATGCGTATTATTATTTTAAGGATAAGGAAACATAGAAATGTTTTTTACTTGGCCTACGTTAAGAAACTACATTTCCGAAAGCGATATTTTAGTCATTAATGAATTTGCGGCATTAGTCACGTCGATTTCAATGTCGATTGACGAGCCAGTTGTGATGACCTCGCGATGACCTTTCGATTACCTTCCTTATGACCTAGCGATGACCTTTCGATTACCTTCCTTATGACCTCGCGATGACATTCCGATCATTCTACAGAATTCAGCGGATACACCTCTCACGAGCAGTTCGCTGGACGACGCCTCGTCCTCCTTCACCTACAAGTCCGCCACGGAACTGGCCGACGAACTCTCGGAAGATAGTCCGGCGCGGGTAGGTTCCGCTGCTCTTCGCTGACCACTCCCGCCTCGAAATGCGCCGACTTAGCGCCGAGTAATCGCATATTCTAACGCTAATACTTCACGCTATAACCTTGCCATCCCTCGCTGCTCCTCTACATTGGTAAAGCTACACGCGCGCACCCCTTACCACCCCTTACCACCAACCAAACGCCGGTTTACTCTTCGCCGTAATGTACCTAATGCGAAATTAGCATCCTGTTCATAACATCAGCGTCTATTGCGTCGTTCGTTTCGCTAAAACGGATCCACGTAAATTTCAGATCTCGCCCAGAATTTGCGATCAGAATTTCTCCGTTCAAGAGGAGAGTGCTAATTGGTCTCTAAATTATGTAAATCAGAGGAATTTCAGTGTTAGTAAATATATTGGTTTCACACTTTCAGTTTTGTCGTGCGAAATCAGTGTCAATTGTCTATGTCGATATCTTTTGTCTTTGGCGATGATTTCGTCGTCGACATGTGTATATGATTTTTATAAAATCAATTGAATATAGAAATTAATAAGTATTACAATTGAGTATTTAACTCATAACACCATCAGTTTGACGATATGGAGGGTATTGTAAAGAAGGAGAAGGTCGATTCTTCATATGATCAGGTCAGAGGATATGCCCTATAGTCAGATAATTCATTGCTAACGGGTGGCAGTTATTCGAATAAAACCTTCCACGAAATCCATATATTACATTACATACAAACATATGTATAATGTACCTTAGACATATATCTTAGATATATATAAAGTAATGCATTTCTTTGAAGTTTTGATATTAAATGACCTTTTCGATTTGACCCATTAATTCAGAGTGAAGATCTCAGTAGCCAATGTCCTTCAAAGGACATCAATGAAGATTCCTCGGAACAAAGCACTAGCATTGACTACAACGAGAAAGTTTGTGATGGATTTTTAATTAATAATAATATTAATTATAACATGAAATTCTTATTTATGATTATATTTCATTATTAATTAATTTATTTTAATAATTTAAACTGATAATTTATTCTATCACCACTAATAATATTAATAAATAATTATCGATATTACAATGTTATATCAATATTCTATTGTTGATAGTAGTTTGTATTAATATTTTATGATTTTTAAACAGATATTATACACATTGTTTATATCGGTTATTAATTAAAACAAGTAACATATAAAATAGAATACAAATAAATAGACTATATGCTCACATATCTTTAGAATATTTCTTTGGTATTTAATTTACCTAAACAATATTGCACTCATGCCTAACAATGGTTGTTTTGTTCTCGTTAAATTACAAATGAGAATTACACAAATTTCATACAATCTGCTCAAATCTGATATATTATTAATATATTATCTATGTTTACTATTTAGTAATATAAGTTCATAGAATAACGATTGGAAAATATTTAATTATTATATATATAGCATATTTTATGATTTTTATTACTTGCTATTTGCTGCTTTATATTAAAAAATCTGCCAAGTGACCTGCCCATTTACTCAACCTTCACCTTTCACCCTTCACCTCGTGTAATTGCAGTTTCTTATCGAAGAATTTACACTTGAAAGTTTGAATAACCAAAAGAGTTTTTCTTGCCTCAGTCTTTTCTACAGAATATGCGATGATCAATATTTTGGTAAGTCTTACGAAATTTGAAATGGATTCACTGCTATTTCAACTTATTACAAGGATACACAAAACAAACATTGTGCCTATGATATTTACGTAAACAACTTTATTTACTTATAAAATTCATATATATTGATGAATACCTAGATTTGTTGGTAAAAAATCGATGATTTTAGAAATAATTACTTCAATAAAACTTTTTACAGGGCAGATTATTTGCTAATTATTAACTTATTTATCTGAATTTAAATGATAATTTATATTGTAATTAGGTTATGTTCTATTATGCTATTTAACTACACCTATCCATGTACTTACTATTTAACTATGTACCTACCTATATCTCGACCTCAGCCACTACCCTACGCTAACCCTATATATCCTAAGCCCTATATATCCATTTCCCCACACGGGCAAAACTAACTCCATCCCCTATAGTATAGAACTAATACCTACTTTCTATTCTAGTCTTACAAAAGCTACAATATATTCCCCATACTCATTTGTACCCCCACCCACATACCTTTGAATAACTACACTCCTTACACCGCCATCACTACCCCCATAGTCTGCTTATTCCGTACACCCTAACCTACACTCCCTATCCCCCACTTACCATCAAACCCCTCCCCTACCCCCTCCCCTCAATTATACCCCTACAACTTTACTTACACCCAAACCCTCACCTTTCCTCTAACTTACACCCCCTACCTACCTACCCTCAATTACACCCCTACCCCTCACCTTCCCTCGCCTACCCCTACCCCCATCTACCCCCCTACCCCCACCTACCCCCGTACCCCCCATCTACCCCCATCTACCACCCACCCCGCAGTACGGGTGTACGACGACATCAGATGTACTCCGGAGAGTAAGGGAAACGTATTCGAACACGAAATGCCGAGTTCCGTGTACATGCGCAAGTACGTGAAGGCGTTCCTCGAGATATTCCTCCGTCAACACATCCAGGCGAAGATAGCCCACAAGGTCAGTTGACCAGTCAGTCGACGAGTCTGTTGATGAGTCAGTCGACGAGTCGGTCTCGTAGTCGGTTAGATAGACAGACAGGCGGTCTATGTGTTAGTCGGAGTGTCAGTATGTAAGTCTGATTGTCAGTATGTACGTCCGAGTGTCAGTATGTAAGTCGTAGTGTCAGTATGTTAGTCTGAGTGTCAGTATGTAAGTCGGAGTGTCAGTATGTAAGTCGGAGTGTCAGTATGTAAGTCTGAGTGTCAGTATGTACGTCTGAGTGTCAGTATTTAAGTCTGAGTGTCAGTATGTAAGTCTGAGTGTCAGTATGTAAGTCTGAGTGTCAGTATGTACGTCTGAGTGTCAGTATGTAAGCCGGAGTGTCAGTATTTACGTCTGAGTGTCAATATGTAAGTTGGAGTGTCAGTATGTACGTCTGAGTGTCAGTATGTAATTCTGAGTGTCAGTATGTAAGTTTGAGTGTCAGTATGTAAGTCGGAGTGTCAGTATGTAAGTCATAGAGCTATTTAGTCAATTAGACTTGCGTTAATTAAGAAAAACAGCCTGTTCTATTTATACCCAAACACAACTCTAAATTAATTACATTATATTACATAATAATAATTAATAATTACCAAGTAGTTCCTCCATAACCAAGTAGTTCCTGTATCACCAAGTAGTTCCTCTATCATCAAGTAGTTCCTTCATCACCAAGTAGTTCCTCTATCACCAAGTAGTTCCTCTATCACTAAGTAGTTCCTTCATCACCAACTAGTTCCTCTATCATCAAGTAGTTCCTCTATCACCAAGTAGTTCCTCTATCACCAAGTAGTTCCTCTATCACCAAGTAGTTCCTCTATCACCAAGTAGTTCCTCTATCACCAAGTAGTTCCTCTATCACCAAGTAGTTCCTCTATCACCAAGTAGTTCCTCTATCACCAAGTAGTTCCTCTATCATCAAGTAGTTCCTCTATCATCAAGTAGTTCCTCTATCACCAAGTAGTTCCTCTATCACCAAGTAGTTCCTCTATCACCAAGTAGTTTCTTTATTACCAAGTAGTTCCTCTATCACCAAGTAGTTCCTCTATCCAAGTAGTTCCTCCATCACCAAGTAGTTCCTCTATCACCAAGTAGTTCCTCTATCACTAAGTAGTTCCTCTATCACTAAGTAGTACCTCTATCACCAAGTAGTTCCTCTATCACCAAGTAGTTCCTCTATCACCAAGTAGTACCTCTATCACCAAGTAGTTCCTCTATCACCAAGTAGTTCCTTTATCATCAAGTAGTTCCTCTATCACCAAGTAGTTCCTCTATCACCAAGTAGTTCCTCTATCACCAAGTAGTTCCTTTATCATCAAGTAGTTCCTCTATCACCAAGTAGTTCCTCTATCACCAAGTAGTTTCTTTATTACCAAGTAGTTCCTTTATCACTAAGTAGTACCTCTATCACCAAGTAGTTCCTTTATCACCAAGTAGTTCCTCTATCACCAAGTAGTTCCTCTATTACTAAGTAGTTCCTTTATCACTAAGTAGTTCCTCTATCACCAAGTAGTTCCTTCATCACCAAGTAGTACCTCCATCACCAAGTAGTTCCTCTATTACTAAGTAGTTCCTCTATCACTAAGTAGTACCTCTATCACCAAGTAGTTCCTCTATCACCAAGTAGTTCCTTTATCACCAAGTAGTTCCTTTATCATCAAGTAGTTCCTCTATCACCAAGTAGTTCCTCTATCACCAAGTAGTTCCTGTATCACCAAGTAGTTCCTCTATCACCATGTAGTTCCTCTATCACCAAGTAGTACCTCTATCACCAAGTAGTTCCTCTATCACCAAGTAGTTCCTCCATCACCAAGTAGTTCCTCTATCACCAAGTAGTTCCTCTATCACCAAGTAGTTCCTCTATCACCAAGTAGTTCCTCTATCACCAAGTAGTTCCTCTATCACCAAGTAGTTCCTGTATCACCAAGTAGTTCCTCTATCACCAAGTAGTTCCTTTATCACTAAGTAGTTCCTCTATCACCAAGTAGTTCCTTTATCACTAAGTAGTTCCTCTATCACTAAGTAGTACCTCTATCACCAAGTAGTACCTCTATCACCAAGTAGTTCCTCTATCACCAAGTAGTTCCTTTATCATCAAGTAGTTCCTCTATCACCAAGTAGTTCCTCTATCACCAAGTAGTTCCTCTATCACCAAGTAGTTCCTTTATCATCAAGTAGTTCCTCTATCACCAAGTAGTTCCTCTATCACCAAGTAGTTCCTCTATCACCAAGTAGTTCCTTTATCATCAAGTAGTTCCTGTATCACCAAGTAGTTCCTCTATCACCAAGTAGTTCCTTTATCACTAAGTAGTTCCTCTATCACCAAGTAGTTCCTTTATCACTAAGTAGTTCCTCTATCACTAAGTAGTACCTCTATCACCAAGTAGTTCCTCTATCACCAAGTAGTTCCTCTATCACCAAGTAGTACCTCTATCACCAAGTAGTTCCTCTATCACCAAGTAGTTCCTTTATCATCAAGTAGTTCCTCTATCACCAAGTAGTTCCTCTATCACCAAGTAGTTCCTCTATCACCAAGTAGTTCCTTTATCATCAAGTAGTTCCTCTATCACCAAGTAGTTCCTCTATCATCAAGTAGTTCCTTTATCACCAACTAGTTCCTTTATCACTAAGTAGTTCCTCTATCACCAAGTAGTTCCTTTATCACTAAGTAGTTCCTCTATCACTAAGTAGTACCTCTATCACCAAGTAGTTCCTCTATCACCAAGTAGTTCCTCTATCACCAAGTAGTACCTCTATCACCAAGTAGTTCCTCTATCACCAAGTAGTTCCTCTATCACCAAGTAGTTCCTCTATCACCAAGTAGTTCCTCTATCACCAAGTAGTTCCTCTATCACCAAGTAGTTCCTTTATCATCAAGTAGTTCCTCCATCACTAAGTAGTTCCTCTATCACCAAGTAGTTCCTCTATCACCAAGTAGTTCCTCTATCACCAAGTAGTTCCTTTATCATCAAGTAGTTCCTCTATCACCAAGTAGTTCCTCTATCACCAAGTAGTTTCTTTATTACCAAGTAGTTCCTTTATCACTAAGTAGTACCTCTATCACCAAGTAGTTCCTCTATCACCAAGTAGTTCCTCTATCACCAAGTAGTTCCTTTATCATCAAGTAGTTCCTCCATCACTAAGTAGTTCCTCTATCACCAAGTAGTTCCTCTATCACCAAGTAGTTCCTCTATCACCAAGTAGTTCCTTTATCATCAAGTAGTTCCTCTATCACCAAGTAGTTCCTCTATCACCAAGTAGTTCCTCTATCACCAAGTAGTTCCTTTATCACTAAGTAGTTCCTCTATCACCAAGTAGTTCCTCTATCACCAAGTAGTTCCTCTATCACCAAGTAGTTCCTCTATCACCAAGTAGTTCCTCTATCACCAAGTAGTTCCTCTATCACCAAGTAGTTCCTCTATCACCAAGTAGTTCCTCTATCACCAAGTAGTTCCTTTATCACTAAGTAGTTCCTCTATCACCAAGTAGTTCCTTTATCACCAAGTAGTTCCTCTATCACCAAGTAGTTCCTCTATTACTAAGTAGTTCCTTTATCACTAAGTAGTTCCTCTATCACCAAGTAGTTCCTTCATCACCAAGTAGTACCTCCATCACCAAGTAGTTCCTCTATTACTAAGTAGTTCCTCTATCACTAAGTAGTACCTCTATCACCAAGTAGTTCCTCTATCACCAAGTAGTTCCTTTATCACCAAGTAGTTCCTTTATCACCAAGTAGTTCCTTTATCATCAAGTAGTTCCTCTATCACCAAGTAGTTCCTCTATCACCAAGTAGTTCCTCTATCACCAAGTAGTTCCTCTATCATCAAGTAGTTCCTCTATCACCAAGTAGTTCCTTTATCACCAAGTAGTTCCTTTATCATCAAGTAGTTCCTCTATCACCAAGTAGTTCCTCTATCACCAAGTAGTTCCTCTATCACCATGTAGTTCCTCTATCACCAAGTAGTTCCTCTATCACCAAGTAGTACCTCTATCACCAAGTAGTTCCTCTATCACCAAGTAGTTCCTCCATCACCAAGTAGTTCCTCTATCACCAAGTAGTTCCTCTATCACCAAGTAGTTCCTCTATCACCAAGTAGTTCCTCTATCACCAAGTAGTTCCTCTATCACCAAGTAGTTCCTCCATCACCAAGTAGTTCCTTTATCACCAAGTAGTTCCTTTATCACTAAGTAGTTCCTCTATCACTAAGTAGTACCTCTATCACCAAGTAGTTCCTCTATCACCAAGTAGTTCCTTTATCACCAAGTAGTTCCTCTATCACCAAGTAGTTCCTCTATCACCAAGTAGTTCCTCTATCACCAAGTAGTTCCTCTATCACCATGTAGTTCCTCTATCACCAAGTAGTACCTCTATCACCAAGTAGTTCCTCTATCACCAAGTAGTTCCTCTATTACTAAGTAGTACCTCTATCACCAAGTAGTTCCTCTATCACCATGTAGTTCCTCTATCACCAAGTAGTACCTCTATCACCAAGTAGTTCCTCTATCACCAAGTAGTTCCTCCATCACCAAGTAGTTCCTCTATCACCAAGTAGTTCCTCTATCACCAAGTAGTTCCTCTATCACCAAGTAGTTCCTCTATCACCAAGTAGTTCCTCTATCACCAAGTAGTTCCTCCATCACCAAGTAGTTCCTCTATCACCAAGTAGTACCTTTATCACTAAGTAGTTCCTCTATCACTAAGTAGTACCTCTATCACCAAGTAGTTCCTCTATCACCAAGTAGTTCCTTTATCACCAAGTAGTTCCTCTATCACCAAGTAGTACCTCTATTACCAAGTAGTTCCTCTATCACCAAGTAGTTCCTTTATCACCAAGTAGTTCCTCTATCACCAAGTAGTTCCTCCATCACCAAGTAGTACCTTTATCACTAAGTAGTTCCTCTATCACTAAGTAGTACCTCTATCACCAAGTAGTTCCTCTATCACCAAGTAGTTCCTCTATCACTAAGTAGTACCTCTATCACCAAGTAGTTCCTCTATCACCAAGTAGTTCCTCTATCACCAAGTAGTTCCTCTATTACTAAGTAGTACCTCTATCACCAAGTAGTTCCTCTATCACCATGTAGTTCCTCTATCACCAAGTAGTACCTCTATCACCAAGTAGTTCCTCTATCACCAAGTAGTTCCTCCATCACCAAGTAGTTCCTCTATCACCAAGTAGTTCCTCTATCACCAAGTAGTTCCTCTATCACCAAGTAGTTCCTCTATCACCAAGTAGTTCCTCTATCACCAAGTAGTTCCTCCATCACCAAGTAGTTCCTCTATCACCAAGTAGTACCTTTATCACTAAGTAGTTCCTCTATCACTAAGTAGTACCTCTATCACCAAGTAGTTCCTCTATCACCAAGTAGTTCCTCTATCACCATGTAGTTCCTCTATCACCAAGTAGTACCTCTATCACCAAGTAGTTCCTCTATCACCAAGTAGTTCCTCTATCACCAAGTAGTTCCTCTATCACTAAGTAGTACCTCTATCACCAAGTAGTTCCTCTATCACCAAGTAGTTCCTCTATCACCAAGTAGTTCCTCTATCACCAAGTAGTTCCTCTATCACCAAGTAGTTCCTCCATCACCAAGTAGTTCCTCTATCACCAAGTAGTACCTTTATCACTAAGTAGTTCCTCTATCACTAAGTAGTACCTCTATCACCAAGTAGTTCCTCTATCACCAAGTAGTTCCTTTATCACCAAGTAGTTCCTCTATCACCAAGTAGTACCTCTATTACCAAGTAGTTCCTCTATCACCAAGTAGTTCCTTTATCACCAAGTAGTTCCTCTATCACCAAGTAGTTCCTCCATCACCAAGTAGTACCTTTATCACTAAGTAGTTCCTCTATCACTAAGTAGTACCTCTATCACCAAGTAGTTCCTCTATCACCAAGTAGTTCCTCTATCACTAAGTAGTACCTCTATCACCAAGTAGTTCCTCTATCACCAAGTAGTTCCTCTATCACCAAGTAGTTCCTCTATTACTAAGTAGTACCTCTATCACCAAGTAGTTCCTCTATCACCAAGTAGTTCCTTTATCATCAAGTAGTTCCTCTATCACCAAGTAGTTCCTCTATCACCAAGTAGTACCTCTATCACCAAGTAGTTCCTCTATCATCAAGTAGTTCCTCTATCACCAAGTAGTTCCTCTATCACCAAGTAGTTCCTCTATCACCAAGTAGTTCCTCTATCACCAAGTAGTTCCTCCATCACCAAGTAGTACCTTTATCACTAAGTAGTTCCTCTATCACTAAGTAGTACCTCTATCACCAAGTAGTTCCTCTATCACCAAGTAGTTCCTCTATCACTAAGTAGTACCTCTATCACCAAGTAGTTCCTCTATCATCAAGTAGTTCCTCTATCACCAAGTAGTTCCTCTATCACCAAGTAGTTCCTCTATCACCAAGTAGTTCCTCCATCACCAAGTAGTTCCTCTATCACCAAGTAGTACCTTTATCACTAAGTAGTTCCTCTATCACTAAGTAGTACCTCTATCACCAAGTAGTTCCTCTATCACCAAGTAGTTCCTCTATCACCATGTAGTTCCTCTATCACCAAGTAGTACCTCTATCACCAAGTAGTTCCTCTATCACCAAGTAGTTCCTCTATCACCAAGTAGTTCCTCTATCACTAAGTAGTACCTCTATCACCAAGTAGTTCCTCTATCACCAAGTAGTTCCTCTATCACCAAGTAGTTCCTCTATCATCAAGTAGTTCCTCTATCACTAAGTAGTTCCTCTATCACCAAGTAGTTCCTTTATCACCAAGTAGTTCCTTTATCACCAAGTAGTTCCTCTATCACCAAGTAGTTCCTTTATCACCAAGTAGTTCCTCTATCACCAAGTAGTACCTCTATTACCAAGTAGTTCCTCTATCACTAAGTAGTTCCTTTATCACCAAGTAGTTCCTCTATCACCAAGTAGTTCCTCTATCACCAAGTAGTTCCTCTATCACCAAGTAGTTCCTCTATCACTAAGTAGTTCCTCTATCACCAAGTAGTTCCTCTATCACCAAGTAGTTCCTCTATCACCAAGTAGTTCCTCTATCACCAAGTAGTTCCTCTATCACCAAGTAGTTCCTCCATCACTAAGTAGTTCCTTTATCACTAAGTAGTTCCTCTATCACTAAGTAGTTCCTCTTATGAGATGTTCCTGAGATGATTTTCTCACTTATTTCATTTTATTTAATTCATTATTTCGTAATATTTCCTTTGTTATTCAATTCATCAACTTAAAAATAATTTAGTTTCACCTTTTCCTCTCTCAAGGTTGAAGGTCGCCCGGTTGTGATTTTAGTTGATCCTGTCCTATCTCTTGAGAACATCAACCAGATTGAGGTTATTGTATGTACTAATCCTCGCTAATCATTGATCTCACTACTACTTCCTACACAATATTGTGGTAGCCTGTGCATAGGCTAACAGCACTATACTCAATACCCCTAAACTCAACAGGACCTCCCGGTATTCAATGCTTACAGTATGGTGCTTCCTAATAGAAGACTCACGCAACCCTTGTTTGACAGTTAGTATCTTATAAAATTGTTATAGATCCATTGTGTGACATTAATGCGATGTAATATTTATTATTCTTTCATGATTATTATTTGAATACCGAAGTTAATATCGTATACATCCGTCGTTATTAACTGAATCTATATAATATTGAATACCATGAAAGATATAATATAAATCTATAATATTATTAATTATTTAATTCTAATATGCAAAGGAAAAATTATAACATCATTTATATAAATATGTATTATATAACATACTTTTATATATTAATATATTATTTATAATATTTAATTTAATTTATTACACTATTTAATATCTATTTGAAGTATAGATATTAAATTGATGGAAATTAATGAAATTCTTGTAAAAATTAATTTTGTTTAAATTGAATTTGAAGTTAATTATTATATAATGTATTACATTATTTATGAAATATATGATGACTTTATTTGTAAATATATATATTTATAATATAATTAATATTTATTATACCAGTAAAATGATATTAATATTAACACATATAATTACAAATATATAAAAGATTATTAAATTATATTAAAATTCAAAATATATATTTATTTAATATATATTCATACAATATATATTTATTTAATATATATTTATAAAGCGTGCTTTTGGTTATTCTTTGTAAAAAAATGAGTTATATTTTATATATAATATGTTAATTTAATGATATTGAAAATATGAAGTAGTACATAATTAAATATAAGATAGAAAAATATGTTAAAAATATAACTTACTCTATAGTAATCACATGTTCATATTATAAACAAATATAACTCTATATATTACAATGATTATAAATAAATAAACAAGCTTTATTTTACTATGAGATTTAAATATGAGATTTTAAAAAGTTTATTTTTGATAGTAATACTTCATGTAAAAACAAATTTCTTGTATCTATCTTAACATAATATATTATTAATTTATAAAATTAAATATATAAAAGGTAGGCAATTTTTTTTGTAATTTTTTGTAATTTTCTAATACCACAATAAATACTCTGACATACTCACTACATTATAATGTAAACGACGAGTAACTTTTAATTGACAAAACAATGTAAAAATGATTTCGTAATATTTGTGTCAGCTTTCCTCTCTCTCGATAAGAATGCATTTCATTTTCACAGTTTCGCAGCAGCAATTTTGTCGCCTAAACTACCTCATCGCTCCCTTACGCACCCATCTCAATCCTTCCCTTTCTACGGAATGAACTCAACAATCTCACCGTAACCAGTGCCCTACTAAACCCTCCTCTCTACACCTCCTCCCCCCGCGCTCAGTCGACAAAGGTCCTAACCTGGTCGAGATCGAATCGGTGTACAACGAAATCCCGGCCGCTGCGTGTATCTCCGGACCCAACGGTACTAGTTACGCCGGGGGCGCCGGAAGTGGTGCCGGCAGCGGGGCCGGCACGGGGAGCCCCTACGTTGGTAGTTTGACGGTGCGGAGTTACAGTACGGTGTCGCCTTGTCGGTCCTCGTCGATTTCGTCGCAGAACACCCAGAACAACACCGACTCCAATACTGACCGTTAGTGCTGCCTGCCTTGCACCGCTAGCCCCGCCCACATTCTAAACTTAAGTATTACCGCAGTATTTGCTCTACCCTATCCTAATTTTACATTAACTCGATAATTACGCTAATTACTCGTTAATCCTCGTTAATCCTCGCTAAACCCATCTCTAACTCCTACATAAACCTTATCTCTAACTCCTATAAAATCCTATCTCTAACCCATACATAAACCCCGTATCTAACTCTTAGATAAACCTTATCTCTAACTCCTACATAAACCCTATCTCTAAAACCTACATAAACCCTATCTCTAACTCTTAAATAAACCCTATCTCTAACTCCTACATAAACCTATCTTTAAATCCTACATAAACCTATCTTTAACTCCTACATAAACCTATCTCTAACTTTTATATAAACCTATCTCTATCTCCTACATAAATCTATCTCGAACTTCTATATAAACCTATCTCTAACTCCTATATAAACCTATCTCTAACTCCTACATAAACCTCTCTAAATTCTCTAAATTCTTCCCTCATAAGATGTGAATATCTCCTGAATAATAGAATTGCAAATTTCTCTCGAAACCTTCATAAACCTGTTCTGAGCATAATCTCTAAGCTAACCAACTATTTAATCACGATTATTACCTGTTATTTCATTCCCTTTAAGATAAGAAAAATCTCGATGTGTCATCCAATCCTAACCCTGTTCTACCCCAATCAGAAGAGAAAAAGAAGTGTAACGCGAATAGCAGTGCAGACTTATCTTCTAGTTCTCCCCTTTATGACCAGCAATCATTGCTGAAACACCTGATTACGTCACCTTTAATGGCGTGCAATTCGCTCTCGCATTGCTCCAGTCCGCGGTCGTTGCCTTCGTCGGCGTTCTCGTTGAACTCCGCGACTAGTCCGCCGTCCTTCCTGCCCGATGTGACCCATGACCCCTGCGATGACCTTTTGCCCTGTGCGACGCCAACTGCGCCGGCCAATATTGTGCCCATGACTGAAATGCAATTCATGCAGCTCATGAGATATGTTTGTATGTCCAAAATAACTTACTTGCATTAATATCATAATTATTCTACTATTAATGCGAATAAGAATATAATATATTATAAATATTTGATTAAATAAAGTACGATTTTGCTATTAAAGAAATTTTGAATTTAAAAAACATTAAATCTTATTTTTATATAAAATGAATGATACTTTTCTTGAGTTAATTTGTTTCTAGATTTTAATATGTTTTTTAATAAACCATTGTCAACTTATGATATTAATATTTATTTGGTACTAACCAAAGACTTTTAGGTAATATCTTATGCAACATAGCATTGCAAATTCTTTATTGTATTTTATAACAATTTTATGACTATAAAAGTTCATCTGTAGTGTGTAATTCTTTTTAAGAAAAATTAAAAAAAATTAAAAATATTATTTCTAAAGTTTAATATATTCTAATTAATATTGATAATCATTAAATTATTCAAAATATATAAACATAGATCTAATTTAATTCCTAGAAGTAATTGAATATATAAATATTTGTATGCTATATTTTAAGCAAGTCATATTCAAAATTAAAAATTAAAGATATATATTATTATATAATAATAATATATAATATATTGTTATAATAATCTAAATGAAAAATCTTAAAATTATTTTTATATAAATGATTTAGATTTTTAAAATTATCGCTAATAAAATTATAACAATTTTCCTAATAAATATTCAGAATTCTGATGAATTAGAGATTTACAATTTTTCTATATTATAATTGTATGCTTTTTTTTAATCTATTATTTTTTCTCATCCTAGTAACCTCCTATTAACCTCCTAGTAACCTCCTAGTAACCTCCTAGTAACCTCCTATTAACATCCTAGTAACCTTCAAATTATACACAGCAACAAAATAAACGAGGATCTTCTTCCAGCGCGTCCGACAACAATTCCTGTTAGTTGTTGACTAGAGAATTAATAGATTTTTATAAGATAATGAAACACCCATTAAATAAATTTACATATTTTAGAGTCGTTGGTCGCATATCGCAATAACACCCTAACACCCCCTATTTATACCCTATTCACCCCTATTCGCAGCGTCCGAGAGAGAGTCGACGCCCGTTCACCAATCCACGCTCGAGAAACTGCTGCAACTACCTCAGAACGCATCCCACTACCAGCTCGGCGCCGGGTACTCGAGCTCCCAACCCCGCGCTCGCCTTGCCCTCCCGCCGCCCGGTCAACAACCTCGGCAACTTGTCCACTCGGTCACTCTGGCCGCTTCGCCGTCCGGTCAAGTTCGCCCGCCTCCGCCTCGCTACACCCCTCCCAAGTACGGCCTCAACGCCGACAAGCCCCAACCTCCCGACATTCCCTCGCCGAACCTCGGACGCCTAGTGGCGCGGGTCTCCCCGTCCGCTAAACCTCGCCAACCCCAGGCCCCGCCCGCCAAACCTCGCCAACCCCAGGCCCCGCCCGCCAAACCTCGCCAACCCCAGGCCCCGCCGACTTCGCTCACCAACGGCTTCTTCCGGTGCGCGGAGATACCGGTGACGGTGAAATCGGCTCTCGCCCTCATCATGGAGAACCACAAGCAGCGCCAACAACGCCAACAGCATCAGCCTTCGGTCGGCGACGGTACCACGAAAGCTCGCCAGGGCAAACGCACTCCTCGTAAGCACAAGGTCGTCGCCGAACGCAACAGCATCGTGCGCTACCTGACGCCAGGCGGCGGCGTTGCGGACGTCGTCGGTACATCCGAGTCCGTCGTCGCCCCGCCCCCCGGCGTCGCCACGCCCCCCGGCGTCGCGACCACCTCTACCTCAATATTACCGGCTACTCCGGCTATTCGCTACCTGCACCTGCCCGTGCAGAACCTCTTCCAATCGATGTCGACCCGACCGCAAGCCCCGCCCACTTTTCTACGAGTCGTCGGCGGTCAGCAGAGTGGAATACGGGTTCGGATGAAAGTGCCGCCGCCGAAACAACGACATAGTCTGCAGGTGGCTCCCTCCCAGCAGTGTTTCCAGATACAGCCCCAGGCGGCGGCGAGTTGTCATCGTAAGATCCTTCCGGCCAGAGTTCCCTTCACGGTAAAGCACGGAGTACCGCCGACGTTTCGACCTTTGCAACCTCAGCCCCAACCTCAACCCCAACTTCAACCGCTACTTCAACCGCAACTGCAAACGCAATCAACTCAGCAACTCTCCATGCAATTCTCTCAACATCTCTCCCATCGCCAGCGCTATCGCCAGCCCCAACAACCACACCAGCCCCAACAACAACCTCACCATCCCCATCAACAACAAACCCAACTGCAAAACTCAGTTTTAAACTACACGCCGATTTGTATTAAAATCGAACCTTCCTCAATGCCGAGTAGCTCCAGTGATATTTTTAACGAGCAGAACATTAATATTGAGAAAGTTGGTATTAGGATGTCATGACTTTTCACTGTAATACTTTAACATTGACTTTAAATACTCCTTTTATAGATATTTCTTAGTTTTATTTATTTAACTACATTTTTTGTAAAACAGAAATTGAATAAAAAACGAAAAAGATCGTCAAGTACAGAGGAGAAAATTACGAGAAAATATAAAAAAAAATCCAGTTGATTACTATTTTTAGTAATTTATCGCTGTACATACGATATGTATTATCATACGATATCTATTATCATACGATATCTATTATCATACGATATGAATTATCAAATATTATCTTATTCTGTTCAATTCACTACAAAAGTATTTTGTATATTTCATCAGCTAAAAGAAGATATTGCATTTTAATTTTTTTTATTTTGTTTATATTGTTTTTATATTTAACAAACTTTTGTTATCAGTCTATATTGATAGTCTTTATTGTTATTATTGTTACCACTGTGCACTGCACCATAATAAATGTATGACCATCATAAATTAAAAAACTAAAATATTTATATTAACTTGAATATTTTTTAAATGAAACCTAAAATTAATATTACATAATATTGGATAAAATTATGAAATTCACACTCGAAATAAATCGTAGATTGCAATTTATTTTGTAATATATTTCAATTGCTAATAAAATAATTGAAGTAATCTATTTACAAAGATGTAATAATTATTTTAAAATATCTCGAAAGAAGAAACTGCATCAATTATTATTATTTATGTTTCTATATTGAAATGCTATTCAAATGTATTATTTTGCATTTAACTTTCATTAATGTGATATATAGAATTTTCTTTCTACAATAACTTGTAATTATTGTATTATTAAGTTTATGCATGTACATATATAAATTATATATAGTATAATGATAATTATTAGTAATATAATAGAATATTAATAAATAGAAGAATTGTGAATAACCCAGAGAAGTATTTATAAACTAAAAATACAGATATTAAATACAAATATGTTAAAAAAAATATATATATATCATACATATGGTATTAATTGATTTATAAGAATATATATATATATATATATATATATAATGTATATACAGTTATATAGAAAATAACTTATTGATAAGAATTACGCATTTCATATATATATATATATATATTCAAATAGTTCTACATACATACATTCGGTATTACTCGTAAATAAATGTATATATTATATAATATTACTTATACAGCAAATGTTTATTTAGAGAACATTAATTGAATAGTAAAGGGAACTATAATTTACTATAATCTCGGACTTAGTTTAATCTACTTATATTTCTGATACGGATATTCATTTGCTTTCGACGTGAAGGCTATAAATGAAATCAATATATGGAAGTTGATATACACTTAGCTAGGAACACAATCCCGAGTTCGCTAACACTATTCTCTACTAATACCATTCCAGTCTCGTTATAATGTTATAACTTGAATTGAAGTGAACATGGGAGTATTTATTACACTGTAGTTGTAAAAAAAAGTAGAGTCAGATTAGCAAATATTTTCTATTCGAATGTAAACGAGGTTATATATTTCTGTGTCTGATAGTTACATGTCCTCGACCTACGGTAGGTCCTACGGATTCGTTGATTTGTTACCCTATTGTCAGTATTACCGATTATTAACACAGGAGGGATACGGTGAATATATATATTATTAATATGTTATCTTAGTCTTAAAAATTAATGTTTAGAGTCTTTGACCATAAAAAGTATCATTGTTTTAAATCTTTCGGATAATTATATGATCTAAGGATGTTCTATTATTAATGCGTCGCATGACGTCGAACTCTATATATTAACATTACCAGAAAACTAACTCCGGAAACTCATTTTCCTCAACAAATTATTCCCACTTCAATAATACTCGAAATGTCCGGAATTCAGAAATAAGATTTATCTTCAGTTTATTCGTATTGATTTAGATATTTTGATTACAAATAATTGTCGAATGGTATATTTTCTGTGTTTCCAATTACGGACTTTCAATTATATGAATTTTCGTATATTATCCGAATGGGTTACGTTAATTCATGTACAAGTTTCAATTGTGATTAGTTGTCGTTATTCTTGATGGCAATGAAACTTGGTACAATAGAAATATTCGCTGCGATAACCACTGTCGATATCGAACTATATTATGTCTTATATTGTAGTGTTACCTGGCTTATGTAATATATATAGAATAAGTTATTATTTACTATCTCTTCAATATAATAGATCAATTATAGCTATAAGTTATAAATGATTTCATATTAATTTTATTTATATGATAAAATAATTTATATTTAATTTATATATTTATATAAATTTAGTTAAATCTATTATTATAATTATATGTATACATATACACATGTATTTAAATATCGAATACTATATTTAAATTATTTTATATAATTATCAAACATTAAATTCATATATCGGGGATATACATTAGCAAAGTACAAATTTAATATTTAATAATATATATTATTTATATTTTGTATTCATCTAATAGACTATATGTATAAATATATAGCATATAAATATAAATATATATATATAATATCTTTTACGATAATCAATATTCTTCCATTATAACGAGATTTGTTATGATATCTCAATATAATGTATCATCGATATTAAAAAACTGTTATAATAATATTCTATACATTAATTGTTTTAAATAAATTATATACCAGAAATACTACACTTTTATTATTTATATTAAATGGTAAGATCTAATGGTAACATTTATATGCAGCATGATTATATATTATTATGGAATATATATACTACATATAATGATATTGTTAGTTTTTAGTATATTGTTGCAAAGTAAATTACCAATTGGATATTAGCAATAATAACATATTAGTAACTATATATATAACTTATATACATAAAATATATTTATATATATAGGGTATACATATTATTATATTTATATATATATTTTATAAATTAAATTTGGTAAGTTAAGCCAGACTATAATTATAAGAATAGGCGTACACTTTCTACTACGGTTACATGCTGGCGCATTCATGACTAGTTATTTTTATACAATTATGACTCATATGCGATGTAATGATTCATCTAAATTCCTAACAATTTTTCCGAGAAAACAATTCTCAGATAGTGAATTGTTTGTTATGATTAATTGTCGGATATAAATCATATCTGGAATGTTTCTTTGGTATTCTCAATATGTTTTTTAGTTAAGAAGGATTGCGATTCGGTTAGAAAGTCATTATGAAATAACAGATGTTAAAAAATAAAGAAAATGAATTCAATAATTGAATTCCGGGTATACATTTTGAAATAATCTTTTTATATCAATTATAATTCTTATATTTGTCAATAAAGATTCATTAGTAATTTATTCTATTATAACAAAATAATTAAATGGAGTTCTAAAAAAACCAAATTATGTAATACATTATGTATTACTAACTCATTGATTTATGTGGTTATATATTGTTGTTATATCTTAAAGAATTGAAATTGATATTATATAGTTTCTTTGCATCATACAAACAGACAAATGGAATTCATCTAAAAGATCTAAAAATAGAATGGCATCGTCTTCTAAAAATAGATTTTTTTCATCTAATCAACTTCGCCCGAAACTAAATAAGATGTTCAATCTGATATATTCTACTTATGCGCAATTTTACGTATTCGCAGGAATTTCAGTCGTCGTCCCACGATTCTACACTGTAAATTATTCTAAATCGAGCGCGCTCACTACAGACATTGCCTATAACGGCTTCCCGGGATAAACGCCCGCCACACCACCGTAAAATACCTACCCGCAGGCTTGCGCGGAACCCCGATGGGCGTGTCGGGAAAGGGGCGGGGAATTCAACGAATTTAGGGATTCTCTACTATACCGGATCACTCTAGGTTAGACAACGCAGACTCCGGTAACTGCCACAACTTTCTCACTTTATCTTTCTCGCAACGCAACAAACAAAACTCAAAATGTCAGAACGTGCACAAGCTGCTGGAGATATGCGTATCATCGCCGGAAAGGTGAGAGCTATGTAGTAACCCGAGAGTGAATGGTTCCATACAATTGATCTCGAATAATTGGATTATTGTATCAAGAAACATTCATATAATTTTATGAAAGATGCACTAATCAAAGTTTTCTAACAGTTTTAATTTAAATGGTAATAAGCTGATTTATACATTTGTTAATTATATTCAAAATTTAAAATCTTATATTCTTTATTACTCTATGTTTATTTAATATATGTATACAAATTTAATCAGTACTTACCAATTGAGCTCTAGTAACAATACTCTATGATCTTGGGACTTATTGGGGCCTCTATATTCTTGATCATTTTCACGAAATCTTGATAATAATATAATAACGAAATCCATTAACAATATATAATTATAAGTCAAAGATTAGTAAATAGAATATGTATCAGCATATGTGTTTCGCGATATAGTATATGTAATTTCCACCATTTATCTTTTATACATTAAAACTAACACACACACACACACACACACACACACATATATATACAAACATAAAAAAGTGCAAACCAAACAAAACCACAATACAGAGATTATATTATTCAACCTTAATAAATATATAGCTGATAGCAATATCATGTAAATCTTGTTAAACAGAAATCTATTAATATATATACAGATTTCTGAGTATATGAATGACACTATTCCTGTACTAATACTTGTTTGAATATATATAATATATGACAGTAAAAACTTACTAAATTAATACAATATAACTATCTTAAATATTCTGGATATACATAATTCTACATTAAAACTAACTCAGAATCATCTAGTAAAATACTCATTGATACGAATAGATTAACGATTGACTTTAGTAACTAAGATAGCTACAATTATTAAAATCAATTGTTCTATTGTTGAAAGCTTAAAATTCCACAATAAAAATCGGTTTCTACCGAACTTTGACTCATACATTTCGTTTAGTTCACAAATATTTTCTATCATCAAAAAACGTAACTTTAAACTCATTTAAATCGAATAAATACTGATCAAGTAAAACACTCACTTAACATACTTATTTCATAAACTGATCTAACTAACTTAGATTACTGTAACAGTATATAATAAATACAATAAAGACAATACAAATTACTTCATAAAATACTGAACATTACATGCTATATTATCAATAGGCTACCAATTAAATGGCTGAGATTAAAATAAAATTCTACAAACTACTCCGGGTAATACATTATACTATTTACAAAAACACTATAAGTTAGCTAACTTCTTAAATTACCAAATATATAGATTATCATAGAGCGTTATGATCAACCTATAATCCTAATATTAAAATTACCTTATGGAATATTCCATCATCTAGATTATAATTAGAATTTAATTAAAATACCTACTAACGATTCAAATGCTTACTCATGATTAAAATACTTACACCTTACATAACCGAACTACAACCTTACACCTGGCATATTAGTTATATACACTTTCACTTACAAACTATTGAATACTTCCTCCTCTCCATAAACTGAGAAATATAACTTTTACTTCCGACACCATACCTTCTCACTCTTGTACACACTCACACTATTCTCCTTGATCTTAATCTTCCAACTCTTATTATATAATAATAGCATACTTACCATTATTCTTATTATATTTACTTTTTATTTACATTTACATATACTTTCGATAATATCGAAAATTTTATAATTAATTATTACCTATTTCTTATATTATAAGCGCGACGCACACACCCACGTATACAACTACACATCGATCCACACACGCACACACAGTGTGTCACACACGTATATACACAAACACATATATATATATATATAATACACACATCCACATACGTATACAAACACTCGCACGCACACACTTACATACACACGCACAGTCTGCGTCGCACACGTACATGAGCATATATATACACAAACATATATACAAAAAACACATACGCACATATATATTTATATATATATATATATATATATATATATATGCCTATAGACTCTGATTTATATAATTGTATATTCCTCTTCTCTTTATATCCTCATCTATATATACATAATGGATTATTCGTATGCATATTGATATAAATAAGTATGTGTGTTTATATATATATATATATATATATATATATATATATATACAGTTAAAGCTTTAAACGTAATACAGGGTATACATATACATATAAATATGCACATCTAGACTATTGCATGCTGAGATAAGCTTTTAACCTTTAACCCTTAACTCTGAAAATATAACAAAACATCTGTCAATCATACATAGTTATGTTTATAATCTAAACTTGTCAGATAATATAGAAATGCTATTATATAGAAATCAACTTATAATTTATATAAAATTATATATTATTTAAATTATATATATTTTTACAAATTTATGATATGAAATTGAACTTATTAAAATATTTAAAAAAATTCATTTGGTTTTTATTGTATTATTTATATTCATTTATACATTTTTGTAATATTTAATATAATATGCTAGTTACAAGATGCATTAAGTTTGACAGTATGCATATTTTAAATTATATAGTAGGTACTATAAATATAGATGTTTTTGGTGAATTTAACTCTATTTTACATTTCATATTTTCCAAAAATCTATTTTAATTAAATATGAGTATAATATGAATATATAAATATTACATATATATATATATATATATATATATATATATATGTATATATATATATATATATATATATATATATAATACTACACTGTGAACTAAGTGTTGTGAATTTGTTCTCCCTGCGATAAACTAGAGAATTTAGAACACGTGCAATAAATTAACACGTGCAATAAATTCGTCCAATCATTGCGCAAGTGCGTATCTCTATTATCATTTAATCGGAAGAGCATGCTCGTAGTCACGCCCTCTTGCATAATGGGGCGTGGTTTATTCATCAGAAAATATGCGAATACCCCAGAAAGTATTCCGTAGCAAACGAACGCCACATTCCTGGA
Organism: Osedax frankpressi; assembly: GCA_964035775.1. NCBI lineage: Eukaryota > Metazoa > Annelida > Polychaeta > Sabellida > Siboglinidae > Osedax > Osedax frankpressi. The sequence goes on along the minus strand of OZ038314.1, from coordinate 37,463,978 downwards.
ATTCCTGAACCCAACTGCTCCACAGATAATTTTATTTCTACTCTCTGTTTTCATTGCTGAAATATTTCCCGAAAGTAATTCTTTATAATAAAATATCTTATTCTATCAAAATAAGATATTTTCCAAGTATCCAATATAATGATAAAGTATTTAACAAATCAATTCACTCTTTAAAAGTATTTTAACTAGTCATGGTTTTAAAAAGCAATGCATACATTTACATTATATCTATTTTTATAGTATTGAACAAATTTCGTTATTGTTCAAAAAATTCTATTTTCATTTAAGGGTAATATCAATTTTTACTTCGTTTATAAAGATTATGATATTATTTTTAATCTCGTATAATCTTACCATATTTAGACGTATTAATATGTAAATTGTACATTATACAGTCAATATAATATAATTTTTTGTAATATTATATAACTGTATGATTTTTAATTTCTATAACACCAAATTCACGGTTAATTAAGAGATATTTGGTATTTTAAAAAAGTAATAATAAACATATCATGGATAAGAATGCTATACAATAATATAGTTAATATATGATTATATATTACGTCATTTAAAGATAAGGTGATAACCTAGATATCTTAAATAAACGGAATCTAGATTAGAGTTATATATCCGGATGATGACAATCATTGAAATAAGTTGTTTACTGAAATGTTTAAAAATAGATTACCCGGATATGATAACAGCCTGGAAATACGTTACGCTGAGTCTAGTACTACTGTACTACGGAGTACCTAGTAATTTAGCGAAAATCAAAACAATACCTTCGTATTACAGCATCTATATATTAATCTTAATACAATATCTGTGTATCTTGTAATATATATTTACTTACAACTCCTTATTCAAAAATATGATTACATAAGTATCATACTTGAGTCAATAACTCATAACTAAAAAACAGAGTGGACATTATTATTATTTATGAGCAATAAATAACCAGTAAAGTTAAAATGTCTATAGACAAAGAAGCGTAAACTATTATGTTTCGTATTAGTATACATGCTACTATTAATCTCCGGGTTTAGTTATGCAATGCATCTGCAGATCTGCAGCTAAATGAACCCTGGTATAGTTTAAAGACGTCGTCTCAATCTATCAAGAACATTCGCATTCGAGGACGGGCATTGTAAATCTTGAACTCAATAAAAGAAAACGCATCTTACCAAATGCATCAAAACAAATCTACAGATCTGTACCTCGTCTGATTTATCATCGCCTACATACCTGGTTACGGTAAAACATCTTATAGCGTACTTTTTCTACTCTACACCCCGTGGTCGTCTACCCTCCAGCTGTTCCTATAATAACGTCAAGTTTTTCCCGGCGGTGGGCGTGTTCGCCCAAGAAAACATGACGTCTGTTCGCCTGCCCTGGGCATTCTCATAAATTTCTGCTACGGGGTAATAAGTAAAGGTGGCATCGGCTATTGACTGGGTGCGATATTTCGGCCGGTAATTTGATACAACTACGACTGGCACCGCAACGCCCGCACCTCCCGCCCGCAACCCCGTGATCACAAGGCTGCCTGCGAGGCCGCAGTTCTTACGCAATACTGGAAGGGGCGTGGTTCGAAGTCCGGATGAAATAAAGATAAATCTTGATTCATCCGAATAAGAGTATAAATGTATACACATGTATATATATATATATATATATATATATATATACATACATATATATATGTAATATATAAATATAACATCTTGTATTCTATAAACTATATTATTTTCTCTCGGGAATACCAGGGGACATAAAACAGTTAGAAACATATTGAGGCCCATTTAGAAGATTATTCATTACGCGCATCTTCTGACGACTCAATAATAAATCATTAATACGTAATATAATGTAGACACATATTCACGATTGCTTTATTTTAATGTTATCAAATAACACCGAAGTAAATTAAAACCTCATTACAATGAACTCATTATTATTATAGTGTCCTAGACATCGGATGATATAAGTATTAAGTAATACACAATCAAAATAACCCATTTAAAATGGAAATATATATTTTCATTTTTATTATATAACTTAAAAGAACCCGGATGTTATCATGGAATCGTATACAAACACAAGTTATGATATTCTATTTCGTTACGTTACGCCCTAAATTCTTTAGGATATTTCTAATTTATGCAGGTTTCTAATATCGCAGTAACATGTCTCTCTTAAGGCACAATCTTATAAACCACCCGATGAAGTGATCTTCGATCTAACTAACCGACATATAGCAGTAATATTCTAAGGCTACGCTTGCTAATTCTTACATTACATTCTTACATTACTCTTACGAATGTAAACAAACCCTTAACCTTTCACCTAGATCGCATCACGATACGACGCCGATGCCGAATGCGAAGTATTAGGTTGGTTTAAAGCCGTCATCGGAGAGGAAGTGAAGCCGGGCATGAGAAATGTCGAGAGCGCTCTGAAGAACGGCCAATCTCTGATAAAGTAGGTAGACGGTGTGCCGACTTCGCGTACTCGTACTCGTACTCGTATTCGGTGTTTCGGAATAGTTACCTCGGTATTTACCATATGGTCCCTCGTATTCGGCGCATAGAATAGTTTCGAATCTGATCTCTATTTACTTTAGATATGTATAGATATTAGTTGAATACGATATTATTTTGCATACTTTTTTAACATCATTATCAACGTAATATTGTCCCGTAACACCGAAGAGTAATAGATACCCTCGTTAACGAAAGTTGCAATTGGCCTATGATCCGTTACAGACTTGCAAAAGCGGTACAGGAAGGATCGCCGTCATGCCCCGCCAAAGCGATGAAGATGAAACTACGAATGAACACGATGAACGCTCCTTTCAAACAGGTCACCCCGAACCAACCCATTTTTGTCAGGGATAATCGCGTGGTTATCGCCGAGGCAGATTGAGTTACTAAATAGCGTTACCACCGTCAACAGATGGAGAACATTACGATATTCTTAAACTTCTGCGAAGCCTACGGTGTTCCCAAAACCGGCCTTTTCCAGACCGTCGACCTCTACGAGGGTAGAAACATGGCCCAGTTCTTGAACTGCGTCCAGCAACTCGGTACTGAGGTAACTGAGTGTTGTAAACCTCATTGATCTATTCGAAATATAGTTGACTTGAAATGCCTATATACATTCTTTATATTATTAAAAATGAAAAAAATGAAATAAAAATAACCTAGGATAATAATTCAAAAATAGTGTTATTAAAATATTTTATGCCTATTTTATGAAAATATATGTTATTGAAGTTATATTAAATACGATATAATAACAAAACTAAAGTTCGCACTAGATTATTCAATTGTATTACATAATATTATATATTTAATTTCGATTGTTCTATAATTCACACTAATATT